>VMDO01025064.1:0-28770 GCA_007922755.1 Pedetes capensis | reverse complement strand
CTTTCTTCATTTGTGGCCTTGGTGGTGGGTGCATAAATTTGAATAATAGTCATATTAACTGGCCTTCCTTGTAGGCGTATGGATATTATTCTATCACTGACAACATTGTATTTCATGACAGATCTTGAAATGTCTTTTTTGATGATGAATGGAACCCCATTTCTCTTTAGTTTATCATTCCCAGCATAGTAGACCATATGACTGTCTAACTCAAAATGGCCTATTCTGGTCCATTTTAGCTCACTGATGCCTAGAATGTCAATGTTTATGCGATCCATTTCTCTTTTAACAATTTCTAATTTGCCTAGATTCATACTGCATACATTCCATGTTCCAATTATTAATGGATGTTTACAGTTGTTCCTCCTCATTTTGAGTCGTGTCACATCATCACATTGAACACCCTGGGGTTTTACTCCATTTCCCTCATCACGGTAGACTCTAGTTAGAGGAGGCAACTCTTCCCCAGTAGTCTTTTGAGTGCCTTCCAACCTGGGGGCCTCATTTTCCGGCACTATATCTGACAGTGTTTCTTTGCTATGCATAGGGTTTTTAATGGCTAGTTGTTTCGGGAGTGGCTCGCCAGGTCCTACTCTCTAGTCTGTCTTAGTCTGGAAGCTCAGCTGAAAACCTGTCCACCTTGGGAAACCTTGCTCATGTCTAAGGTTACAGTGGCAGAGCTCTCAGCCTCATTGCAACACGCAAGCCCCCACGGCAAACTGACAGACATGTGGGGGCTCTGATGGTAAAATAATTAATACGAGGATGCATATATAGCATAAGAAAAAGAGAAGGAGAATAGAAAGAGGGAAGAGAGTAAAACAAGGAAGGAAGCAAATAAAAATTTTTTTAAATTTTTTTTAAACAATAAAGAAGGAAATTTAAGAAGATACTAGAAGATGGAGGAATCTCCCTTGTTCATGGGTTGGAAGAATCAACATTGTTAAAACGGCTATTCTTCCAAAAGCACTCTACAGATTCAATGCAATTCCCATTAAAATCCTCACTAAGTCCTTTGCAGAAATTGATAAAACCATCCAAAAATTTATTTGGAAACATAAAAGATCCTGAATACCCAAAACAACTCTAAGCAGTAAAATCAGGGCATGAGCCATCACAATATCTGATTTTAACTTACACTACAGGGCCATAATAATAAAAACTACATTGTAATGGCAGAAAAATAGGCACAAATATCAAATAGACTAGAAGGTCCAGATATAAGCTCATGCACTTATAACCAATTGATCTTTGATAAAAGTGCCAAGGACATAAACTGGAAAAAAAGATAGTCTCTTTAATAAATGGTGTTGGGTAATCTTGATGTCCATGTGCATAAGAATGAAAATCAATCCATATCTTTCACCCTTAATAATGGTGTTGGGTAAACTTGATGTCCACATGCATAAGAGTGAAAATCAATCCATATCTTTCACCTGTATTAAAATCAATTCTAAATAGGTCAGAGAGCTCGATCTAAAACCGGTCACTCTGAAACTCCTGGTGGAGAATGTAGAGAGTACACTTCAACATATGGTGTAGGTTAGCTCTTTCTTAATATAACTCTAATATCCCAGGAAATAGTACCAAGAATTGACAAATGGGATTATGTAAAATTGAAACACTTCTGCAGTACAAAGTATACAATTAAGAGAGTGAAGATTGAACCTAGAGAATGGGAGAAAAATCTTTGCAACCTATATACCCAACAAAAGTTTAATATCAAGGATATACAAAGAAATTTAAAAGTTAAACATCAAAAAATGAACAATCCAATTAATAAATGCGCAAAGGAGTTGAACAATTTTTAGAAGAGTTATAAAAGGCCAATAAACATATGAAAAAAATGTTCAATTCCCTTAGGTATTAGAGGAATGCAAATTAAAACTACACTCAGAAATCATCTTACTCCTATTAGAATGGCCAACATAAACAAAACAAACAACAAGTGCTAGTGAGGATGTAGTCGCAGGGAAAGGTATTCTTTTTACACTGCTAGTGGGATTGTAAACTAGTACAACCACTGTGGAAAGTAGTATGGAGGTTATTTGGAAAATTTAAAAATAAACTACTATTTGATCCTGCTATTCCACTTTTAGGTATATGCCTTAAGGAAATTAAATTTTTATATCATAGAGACACTTGCACTTCCATGTTTGTTAAAGGAATGCTCAAAATGGCAAGGTTATGGAATCAGCCTAGATGCCCTTCAACAAAATAATGGATTAGAAAAATGTAGTATATATGCCATGGAATACTACATGGTCTTAAAGAATGAGATTACAGCATTTGTAGCTAAATGGAAGGACTTGGAGATAATCATCTTAAGTAAAACAACTCGATCTCCAAAAGAGAAATATCTCATGTTTTTGCTTATACATGGAAGCTAAATGTGAAGATTACAATTTTTAAGTTGTTCTTTTAGATTTTGTATATCTTCATTGCTTATTTTTTCTTTATTTATTGCTTACTGAAATGTTTTTCCAAAAGATTAGAACTCTTTACTTTTAGAAGGGACTTGTATTCATATTTGAAATTTGTATAGAGAGCTTGAGTTTTATTCTCTCTCTCTCTCTCTCTCTCTCTCTCTCTCTCTCTCTCTCTCTCTTCTTTTCTTTGTTTTTTCTTTATTGATCTATTTGAAGTTCAATGGTGGTTCTCTGCAGGTCAGAGTTGGTGATAGGGTTGTTGTTGTCAGGTGCCATCAAATCATGTCTAACTCATAGCAATCCTCATAGAGTTTTCAATGGCTGATTGGTTTGTGATTGCCTTGGGAATAGATTGCCACATCCTTCTCCCATGATGATAGGGTAGGTGGTCCTTAATTTTTATTAGAAATGTGAATGATTGGCAAGTGTGGAAGCACTTGTCTGTAACCTCAACACTTGGAAAGCAGAGGCAGGAAGACTGCCTCAAGTCTGAGGCCCATCTGGTCTACATGGAAAGTTCCAGGCCAGTCAGGGTTACATAGTGAGACCCTGTGCCTCCAAGAAAGAAGAAGAAGTAAAGGAAGAAGAAGCAAAGGAAGAAGAAGAAGAAGAAGAAGAAGAAGAAGAAGAAGAAGAAGAAGAAGAAGAAGAGGAGGAGGAGGAGGAGGAGGAGGAGGAGGAGAAGTAGAGAAGGAGGAGGAGGAGAGAGGGAGGGAAGGAAGGAAAGAAGGAAGGAAGGAAGGAAGGAAGGAAGGAAGGAAGGAAGGAAAAATAAATGGAACTGATTCATAATTCTCCCCATCTCCAGGTATAGAGGCAAGGTGATAGCATTTCTCCACCAGAAGCCATGGGTTTGTAATTATAAAACAAATCCAATTAGAATGGCAAGTGAGCCTGATTTGTAAAGAGTTACAGAGATGCTTATAAAACATAGCATCCCTAGAGGCAAAACAGGCAACTCAAAAGGGTACTACTTAGCATACATAATTTTTAAAAAGAGTGATAAATGAGCAGGAACTAGAAGTCAGTCTTCCAATTTAAAAAATCTTGATTCCAGTCCAGTTTTCAGACCTGAGCTAATTTTTAGCCCCAGAACCCATTGATGGAAGGAAAAAGAATTCTGAAATACCAGTAATTTCCCTCAGTCCTTACAAAAAGGATTCACAGTCATCTACTTGAGTAAAGCTTCTGTGTCAGTCAGCTTTTCGTTACTGAGACAAAACAACTGAAGTAAACAAATTAAAAGGAAGAAAGAGTTATTTTGGCTGATAGTTTTAGACATTTCAGTTCATGGTCAGATAAATCCATTGCTTTTGAGCCTGTGGCAAAGCAAAACGTCATGGCAGGGGAGTATAGTGGAGCAAAGCTCCTCACCTCATGGTGGCCAGGAAGCAAAGCAAGAGAAAGGGGCCAAGCTCCCAATATATCCTTCATGTGAACACCCCTAATCATCTAATTTCTCTCCACTACTATCTACCTTCTCAAGATTCCACCTCCTCCCAATAGTGCCACAGGCTTAAAACCAAATTTTCAGCACATAAGTCTTTGGGGGACATTTCAAATACAAACTATAGCAATCACTGTACATTAATTATATACTGGGTGTATTTACTATATACTAGGAAAAGAGATATAGCCAGATATTCTAGGAATATTGGACTCCGGGTTTGAGTTGAAATTGATACTTGTAGACATGAAGCATCATCATGTCCACTCATTAGAGTCAACAAGTTTCAAGTAATAAATGGAGCCATGGCCACAGCCTTACTTATAGTGGATCCACTGTGTCTGACTTACCTGACAGTCATTTTTCTTATCCATGAGTGTACAGTTCAGATGGACATACTTGGCAGCTGGTGTAATCCTCGTATCAGATCCTTGGCCACAGTGGAGAAAGCCAATAGAAGTTTCTAAATCTGCCTCACCCATGAGAGAACAACCAAGATAAAAGGTCAAAACAGTATTATATCCCATGAAGGATGCTGGAAATTTTTGCCACTTGTAAAGATTTTATGTCCTCAGACTTTAAAAAACTGGACCTAAGAATAAACTAGATGGATCCTGGAAAATGACTATAGACAAACTGAACCAAGTAGTCCCCATAATTTCAGGTACATGATATGTGGGTGTTGATTTGGTAAATGCCTTCCTATCTCAATCAAGAAAGATCAGAAAATGAGCATTCATATGAAAGAGACAACAAATACACATAGTTTTGCCATAGGGCTATGTTAATTCTCACAGCCTGCTATAATAGAGTCCAAAGAGATATGGACCATCTAGACAACCCTCAGGGTATTATTTTGATCTTTTACATCAATTGACATTATCATGTTGATCCAGCAGAATGAACAAGAGGAGACTAGCATGCTAGAGACCATGGTAAGACACTTCTCTAGCGGGTGGGAAATAAGTCCTTTAAAGATTTAGGAACTTGTTACTTCAGTATGATTACTAGAGAGTCAATTATAAGGAGCATTCAAGGGATATCCCTGCCCAAGTAAAATACAAATTGCTCTATCTTATAAACTCTTGTACAAAGAAGGAAACACAATGCTTGATAGGTCTCCTTACATTTGGGAGCAAACACACCCAACACCTAGAAACACATCTCTGGCCAACATAGTGGGTGAAAGTGAAGGCCACCAGTATTGAGTGGGGCTCACAGCAGGAAAAGATTCTGTGTCAGATCCAAGCCATGGTGCAAACAACCATGTTACTTGACTATATACCTTGTTGTTGCTTTTGTTGTTCTTACTTGGTATCAAGTCAGTGTCTGACTCTTAGCGACCTGACATACAACAGGTGAAACAGTATTATTACTGCATTTCTGCTATTCATAGGGTTTTCAATGGCTGATTATTTTGAGGGAGAGAATGGGTTGCCAGGTCCTTCTCCCAAGACTATAACACCTGGTGTTCCCAGGCGGTCTCCCATCTAAGGACTAACCAGGCCCAACCCTGCTTAACTTCCAAGATCTGATGAGATCCAACACCACAGTGGCACAGCTGCAGGTCACCATATACCTAGCAGATTGTATTTTTGGAGGCTCTCCTGTTGCAAAAAAAAAAAATCTATGTGGAGTTTATGGGAGATGTTGGGAGAATCACAATGCAGGCACATGAAATTCTAGAGCACGACCATGCTAGACAATCACATGCCTTCTGAAAAATCACTCCCAGCAAGATATTAGGCTTTGAGATAGAATGATTGACCACAGAACAGTGGCCATGCATCTATAAATGGCCACCATAAGCAGGATCCTGTCAGATACATCATCTTAACACTGAGCTTGCCTGGTAGCAATCATGATAACTATGGAAGTGGTATCAATGACCTAGCAGAATCAGAACCAGCAGACACTGGCAAGCCACATGGGAAGGTCATCCCTATTTCCATGTCATCCACTATAGTTGCCCCTCCCTCTTCTAATACTGATGACCACACTAAAAGAGCCCCATATGACCAGTTGGAGGAGAAAATACATTCCTGAGTTAGGATTGTGGATGGATTAGATTGTTTTGTTGTTGTTGTTAGGTGCCGTCGAGTCAGTATCCAACTCATAGTGAGGGGAAACACTATTGTCAGTACTTCTCTGCGTTCATAGGGTTTTCAATGGCAGATTGATTTTTGGGAGGGGGTTGCCAGGTCCTTCTCCCAAGCCTACAGCTTCTGGTGTTCCCAGGCAGTCTGCCATCCAGGTACTAACCAGGCCCGACCCTGCTTAGCTTCTGAGATCTGACGGGATCGATGCCACAGGGCTACAGCTGCAGGCTAGGATTAGATTAGTAGATGGGTATAAGCTGAAAGTAGAAAGTGGCTGCATTACAGCCTCACTCGGGGGTAACACTTGAGACAATGGACGGGGAAAATGTACTAGATGGACAGAACTACAGGAGGTGCCCCTGGCCATCTGCTTTGTAAGAGTGGAGATAGAACCAAAGATTAAATACACATACACACACAGTGGTGGATGGCCAGGACAGGGACTTGGGAGGAGAAAAATTAGATCAGATAAAACAGGTCCTAGGATATAGGCATGCAGATTGACATATGTAAGTGGGAATGAATTGTAAAGAGCTTTACATCAAATGTTAATGTTCATTAGTGAAGATCTAACATGAAAGAGGTACTAAACATTAAGCAGACTAAATGGTTGGCCAATTGCTTCTATTATCCACCTTCATCATTTATTATTGGCAAGTGAGCTTATAAAAGGAGAAATATAGTGGCTGGGACTGAGGTTACATGGGGGCCTAAGGTATGCACTTCCACTCAGAGTGATCTAGCTACTACTGCTTCTAAATGTCTAAATTTCCATTAACAGTGACGAATGCTGAGGCCCTAGCAAAGCACCATTCCCCAAGAATAATCAGCCATTTGAAAGCAAGTTTACTGCAAAAGGCCACATCTATCCTGAAAGGGTCAGCAGTTCATCCTCATAGAAATAGATGCCTATTCTGTGTTTGGACTTACCTTTCCTACTTGTAGAATCTCAGCCAGAACCATAATCTGGGGATTTATTGAATGTTTGGTCTAAAAGTCTGGAATTCAAGAGAAGGAAATTACAGATACAATACCTTTCATGATAGCCCACCAGAAAATTAAAAACCTTGGAATTGATCTACCCAAAGACCCTTCAGATCTCTACAAGGAATATTTCAAAACATTAAAGAAAGAAATAGCATAGGTCACTGAAAAATGGAAAGACCTTCCCTGATCCTGGATAGGGAGAATTAATATAGTAAAAATGGCTATCCTACCAAAAGCAATCTATAGATTTAATGCAATCCCCATTAAAAGTCCACTGACTTACTTTACAGAAATAGAAAAAAATGATCCAAAAATTCATATGGAACCACAAAAGACCACATATAGCCAAAACACTCTTAAGCTGCAAAACTAATGCAGGTAGAATCACAATCCCTGACTTCAAGCTATACTATAGGCCAGTGGTAGCAAAAACAGCTTGGTACTGGCACAAAAATAGGCATGAAGACATCCAGAACAGAATAGAAGACCCAGAAATACCTCAACACACCTGTAACCACCTTATTTTCAACAAAGGAGCAAAGCAAGTAAACTGGAAAAAGGATAGCCTTTTCAATAAATGGTGCTGGGAAACATGGTCATCTGCATGCAGAAAAATGAAAACTGACCCGCATCTCCCAATATACACAAGAGTTAACTCAAAATGGATAAAAGATCTCACCATGAAACCAGAAACTTTAAAACTTATAGAAGACAAGATATGCAATACATTCCATCATATAGGCATAGGAAAGTATTTCCTTAATAGGACTCCAATTGCTCAAGAAATTGCAACAAGAATAGATAAATGGGATTACATGAAATTAAAAATCTTCTGTACAGCAAAAGAATTAACAGAGTCAAGAAAACCCCCACTGAATGGGAAAAAAATCTTCACATCCTGTACATCAGACAAAGGTCTAATTACTAGAATTTATAAAGAACTCAAGAAAAAATTTCCCAAGAAAACTAATAATCCAATACACAAATGGACAAAGGAACTGAATAGACAGTTCGCAAATGAAAAGGTCCATAAAGCCATGAAACACATGAAACATGCTCAATATCCCTAGCCATTAGGGAAATGCAAATTAAAACAACTCTGAGATTTCACCTTACACCAGTAAGAACGGTCAAGATCAATAAAACAAATAATAACAAATGCTGGTGAGGTTGCGGAGAAAAGGGAACACTCTTACATTGTTGGTGGAGCTGTAAATTGGTCCAACCACTGTGGATATCAATATGGAGGTATCTTAAAAAACTAAGAATTAATCTACCGTATGACCCAGCTATAACACTATTGGGGATTTACCCAAAGGGAGATAGGTCATCATACCACAGAGACACCTGCATCTACATGTTCAATGCAGCACTTTTCACAATATCAAGGATATGGAATCAATCAAAGTGCTCATCAACAGAAGAAAGGATTAAAAAACTATGGTTCATATACACAATGGAATACTACTCAGCAATCAAAAAAATGAAATAATGCCATTCACAGCACAATGGATGGAATTGGAGAAAATTATTTTAAGTGAATGAACCCAAGCTCAGAAAGAGAAACACCACATGTTCTCACTCATAGGTGGGAGCTGAATCAAAATTTTAAGAAGGAAAAAAATCCTATACAAAGGTCAGTTCATAATAAAAGAAAAAAAAGCTAAGAATTGTATTAGTATAGATGGTCTAGAAAATGCATGTAATTGTTCTGACAGGTAAAAAGAAAGTTTACTACAGAAAAAGTTTCTATCTTAAACAGAAATGGAACCCAAGGATATATAGAAAAATATCACCATAAAAATACAAGTAAATAGAAGAGAAGTCTTTGATGGGGGGTGGGGAGGGGGGGAAGCACACAAGAGGGTAAGGGGGAACCTATATGAATAATGTACAACAAAATGCATATACGGAAATGTCATAATAAAAGCCATGTCAGAATTAATCACATTAAGGTGTACATTAAAAAAATAAGTCTGGAATTCCACACAGTGTGACATCTGACAAGGTGACCGATATCACAAAAAGGGAAGTATGAGAGTAGGCTCATGACTGTGGGATACATCGGTCATATTACACATCATATACTACACCATCCAGAAGTATCTGGAATCCTAGAAAATTCAAACAACTTCCTAAAGGCACTTTCTCAGAGGCAATGCTCAGAAATTAAATCGGAGATCTCCATATAATCTGTGTCCTCTATAAGAAGAATAGTGGGTTTGGAAAGCAAGGAGCAGAAGCAGGAATGGTCTCATGAACCACCACCCCCAGTGACTGACTCAGGAATTTTGTGTTCCCTATCTCTGAAATTCTAACCTTTATAGTGTTAGCAGTCCTGGTCCCCAATGGGGGTGCACTCTCACTAGGGGACACAAGAATCCCCTTGAAGAACCTATGATTGACAACAGGACACTCTGGGCTCCTTGTGTTCAATGACTAGCAGCCAAGAAGAGGACTTACCATCCTATCTGACAGAACTGAACCTTTTTGACAGCACAGAAGAGGGAAAATATCCCACAATGTCAACAGAGAAGAATATGTGTGAAACTTATGACCCAGCTGGATGCCCCTGAGTCCATTATAACTATGAATGAACATATATATCAACCTCAGTCTGGGAAGGGTATGGTTACCAGGGATTCTGATCCTTCAGGAATGAGGGCCTAGGTCAAATCACAAAATAAGCCACCAAAACCTGCCTAGATTATAGATGGTGACTACAGTTTAGAATGGATAGTAGAAAAAGGAGACGATGGATACCAGTTGCAGCCCAAGACAAGCTGAGATGGGGTTGGTGGGCTATAGTTTTACCTTACTAACTTTTCTCTTCTAAGAAAGGCCCACAAGAGCCCGAGATGACCTTTCTCCATGAGAAAGTGGAGTAGTGTGATACGAGGGATAGACTACGGCAGACCTAGAGTGTCCCACTCAGATTTCGCTTCAAGAAAGGAATTGCTTCTTGGGTGTAAGGAGAGTAATTACTTAACAGCCACCAGCAGACAGTACCCTCATGCTTGGTACCAGCTCTTGAGTCAAGGTTATGTTCCTCTGGAACAGGCTCTGGCTATTGACTGAACAAGGTAGTGGTACCATTTTTAGCCATTTTCTGTCCAGTGTGGGACTCCTCCAATGAGAATGTGCTCAAGAATTCCCCCATTGAACTGGGAGAAATGTCTCAAGTCTACACCAAATGTGATTGCTCCCCCAACTAAATCTTGCCCCCTTCTCTATCAGAGGTGTCACTCCCCAGTAAACCTACTTCAGTGCCTACTTCTTCAGGCTACTCATTCTTTTGAAAGGATCTCTCTTAAGATAAAGTTCTCAGCCAGACATGATGGCTCACTCCTATAATCCCAGTGAGGTAGAAGCAAGAGGATCATAAGTTCAAGGCCAGCCTGAACTGCATAGTGAGACTATCTCAAAAATTAAATTAAATTAAATTAAATTTCTCCATTCCATTAAATTTCTCCATTCTTTAGGAATTCTGCCCCCTGCCCTAGGTATTAGAGGCATTAAGTGATCTTATGGTAGCAGAGCACAGACCACACTGCCAAGACTCCAGTGTGTCCTTTAGCTTCTCATCACTCTGCTGTGCAGAGCCTGGTCTGTGCTGCGCCCCTAGACTACTGGTCCTGAAGGAAGGGCCAGTCACTGACCTAAGTAACTCCATTTTGTTTCTGACTTCCTCTTGTTTTTGTTTTGTTTTGTTTTTTCTTCTAAGTTCTCCTGAGTCATCCTCCTATATAGTTACCTTGGATTCTGGCACCAACAGTTGTGATTAATAAACATCTTATAAGACTGAAACTATCCACCAAACAACAGGGATCTTGGTGTCAACAGAATGGCACATGGCTGATCCTGAGACAATAGCCTTTGGTAACAATCAGACCAACCATATCCCGGCCAGACCAAGACGACCTGGACTACTTACCATGGAAACCTCCAGCCCTTGCTTCTGTTCCTTTTCCCATGTAACCTAAAGACTGCTGTAAACTAAAGACCGATTTTAGGTCCCTAGACCTCTTTTCTTCCTGGTTGTGGCCACACTGAGAATAAAGCTCCTTTTTGGCCTTCACCACTCATCTCCCTGATTGGTTTTCAGGGATAGGTGGCTGAGTGTGGTCCATTGAGACACACCAGGACTGGAGCTTTACTCCTAAATGGAGTACAATGCTCCCATTTCTGGGCTTTCTGCTGGTATCTGGGGCAGGAGCCTATAGCTGGGATTCCTTGTGGACCATTCTGTCTGTCAGCTTGCTCACAATCCAACCAATTTCCTTGCTGACTTAATCTCACTAGACTCTTACAGGTGCTCTGAACCCCCTTCCTGGAAATAATCCTCTGGTCTTACCCCAGGAACAGGGTGACTTTGTCCTTGAAATAGTGACTCACTCTTGCAGGCTCAGCAGCCATAATCTCTGCTCCCTCAGGAGTATGAGGGAATGCTAGAGGCTACAAATCCATATAGCACAGAAACGAAGGGCAGCTAAGGGCTAAAATCTGTCCCTCTCACTGCAGAACCATCCTTATTCACCAAGTTCATTTTTCACCTTCTGTAGTCATCTCTTTCCAGAGTGCTAAACTGGAGAAAAGGTCTTTCTTCTAGAACTCTGGCCCAACCAGGAGAGACTGCCAAATCCCTGGTCTCATTTGTCCTCTACCTTGATCTCCCTCTACTCTTTCTCCTACAGTCTAAAGGACATTCTCCCTCTTCTTTTTGACCAAAAAGGCCCTTAGGTTAAACTTTGATTAGCTTAGCCCAGGTCTTCCTTACCAGATAAAGAAGAGGATAAAGGAATTTTAAAAATCCCTTATGCTCATAATAAAGTCTGGCTTTCATGCCTATTTCCTTTCTTTGAACTTGAAAATCCAATTTTGGAAACTAGAAATGGAATACTATCTTCTTCTCCTTGAATTCCTGCTAATGTCCTATAAGTCCTAATTTTATCTTCCCCCCACCACCCTTGGGCAGACAGATGCCTGGAGTCTACTAGAAAGAAGATGACATATCTGAACAAGTAAGAGGGAAGCACACTAATATACCCCTATAAGAAAAAATGATCATGTCTATCATAGAATTAGAGCCTTGCTTCTCTTCATGGCCTATAAGAAAAAAGATTGATTCTTTGATAAATCAATCATGCCTTGATGTGAGAGTCAATTTACAATTTTTTTGAGACAGCATCTCATTATGTAGCCAAGGCTGGCCTTGAACTCATGATCCTCCTGCCTCAGCCTCCCAAGTGCTGGGATTACAGTTTGTGCACCACATCACCAGGTTTTTAATTTACAAGTTTAATCATCACAAAAAGTCTATAATGCAAGTACTCTCACAAATAAAGAAACTGAGGCACTAAGACCTTAAGAAACTTGTTAAGCACAACTTCTAAGAGGCAGGACACTAACTGGGCCATCCTGCTGAGGTAATACTACAAATCAAAGGAATTCATATCTAATAGTAAAATTTAAAGCCTGCTAATTGACTAATTTCCAAAGGCAATAGAGCAAACAGCATCCCAGTCAACCCTTTTTGAACATTCCTTCCTAAAGGGACCAACGTTCCACGAGTTTCCAATACCTTGATTGGAAACTTTAATCTTGACAAGGATTGTGGTGAAAAGCAAAGGTCCCCCTAAGTGGCTCAAGCAATGAGTACCACCCCAAGAGCTTTTCCTTGCTCAGAAATCCTGGCCCCTACTTGCCCCATATTAGAGGCCAGACCTTAATGCTTATCATTTCTTTGTGGAAACAAAAAACTCTAAAACTATCTAAGAGAAACATTTTGCAAGTCTTAATATAGCTTCTCCTTCTTCTGTTTTCTCCAGTAGGATTTATTTACAGGCATAAATATGAAAAATACATATCAAATACGATGGTTTACAATCATTAAAATTAAAACGATAAAATATTGGGCATTCACATTTTCTAATTTGTAAGAGACATTCCATTCTACTGATTGTAATATAAATAAGTTTGAAATAGTCATTGTAATATTCTACTGAACTAATGGATTCAATCTCTTAAGTCATTTTTTATGGACAAAATTCAAAATATTATATTAATTCCAAACAGAATACATTTGCATTTAGTTCTGTGGAAAGAGATTGTGACCTGTAATACCAACAGTCATTTCTTCCTGGTGTTATTTACCTGGTCCTTATTTCCTAGCTAATACCACTGTGTATGTGTAATGAATAATGTACTGTGCAAAACATATAGCATGCAAAAATACATTTTATATACAATACAGTCATTCAGATGTATATCACCTAATAAGATAATTTGTATTTCTTCTCTGCCTCTTACTTCCTTCTAATTATTTTTAATATAATATATATCTGGAAAAAATATTTCAGAGACAGAGGAATAGTCCAAAATGAACCTCTTTTCTTCATTTATTTATTGTAGAAATATAAACGAACACGCAAGTAAACACCATCCAGATCAAGATATGGAAAACTGATGGCACCTCGGAAAGCTTCCTATCTATACTCAGAAGGTAACGATTATTCTGATTTGTATCTCCATTGATTAGTTTTAAAGTAAGCAACTGTTTTAAAATGTAAGTCCAATGCTTAGAAGTCTCCTAAAGTGAAAACTGAAGTCATTTATCACTATTGCAAAAACTGCTCAATCAAGAGGCCAGCACTCTTGAAAGTAAGGTTTACAATAATAACTATCAATGTTTCAGGAGTCTAATTAGGTCACTCAAAATTATTCCAAACTCTGACCTTGCTTCCTCCTTTGGAGTTTAAAGCATTTCCTTTGCTTTTTTAAAAAATTCCTGCCCTCCCTCATCCCTCATTCTACTTTCTTCCTCATCACCTCCATCACCTCCCACACCAAACAGTGGGCTGGAGCCTGTTTGCAGGAGCTTTTGAGAGATCATAGTACACATCTCTTTCTAGCTCCTCATTCGATAATGTTCAACTATTATTGTTGTTGTTGTTAGGTGCCATTGAGTTGGGTCAAACTCATAGCTGCCCTCATAGGGTTTTCAATGGCTGATTGTTTCAGGATTGGTTTTTTCAAGGAGTGGACTGCCATATCCTTCTCCCAGTTTTGCAGTGCTAGGGATCCAACTCAGGTCCTCATAAAGTACAGAGCAGCACCTACCAACTGAGCTAACCCCCCACACACACCAATGTTCAATAGGCAGCTTAAAGCTGGCCATGGTAGAAGAATTTACACTGTGGAAATTGGCAAATGCTGCAAATCAGGGTCCCATAGGCCCCACTAAAGATTGCTAACCATTTAGCAGCACACCACTGACCATACAACACACTGAAGTCATGTTGAATTGTTTCAAAGAGCTTTGGGAATTGAAAACTGCTATCCAGTCACACAAAACAAAATCAACCACAGAAAAAGTAGCAGGAGTAACTTTCAACTCAGCCAGGATTTTCAGGATCACAGTAGCCTACCATTGGCCGTGGTTTGGCTTTGCAACAATTGCCACTTTGTGAATTGGACCCATGAAATTTAAATGCATAGCAAATATTTAATTGAGATAAACTGTCACTACTTTTGACCAAAAATTTTTGCAAATAGCCTTAGAAATGCAATAGGCTATTCCAGAAATAGTTGAAAAAGTCACTGTGTGAAACAGGATTCTAGTAATTTGAGTCTGTATGACAACCTGTATGTGTTTTATATGGATTCCTGCATGTGGTTTGTCTCCAAACCAACAGGAAGTCCATCAAGGTCAATAGTTTTTTTCTCTCTATAAATTCCTTACAGTGCCTAGCACAATGTTATGTTAGAGCAGATGCCAGGTAACAATGCATTAACTTCACAATTTTCTCCCCATTTCCTTTTCCATCTCATACCCCTAACCACTCTACCCTTTCTCAGAATTACTCCCTACTGTCTCCCTAACCCATTCAGCCACACAAAACAAACTGTACATAATTAAGATGAGTATTACAAGTATACTGTATTTCAGGAAGAGAGTGTATTCATTTGACAAACATTTCAGTACAAACATGAAGGGCATTGTTCTAAATTTTGTAGGTGCATACAAAAATTATTTATTTATGTATTTATTAATTATTGGTATATTTTTGAGACAGGGTCTCATTGTCTTCCAGGCTGGCCTAGAACTCACTATGTAGCCCAGGCTGGCCTCAAACTTAAGGGGATCCCCCTGCCTCAGCCTCTCAAATGTTGGGATTATAGGTGTATACCACCGTGTCCAGCTCCAAAGATGATTCAGACACAAACCCTGACTTGAAGGAGATTCTAGACAGAGTAGATTAATGTATAAGAAACTCTGATGTAAGTAGGAAGGTGATCCAGAAAAAAATACTATTGGAGTTTAAGCAGATGAGACTACTTCCCACTAGGATAATTTGGGGGCAGAGGTGGAGGAGAAAATAAGCAAAGCAGGGAAGCACAAAAGCAACCACCAGGAACAGCAGCTTGTCTGGAATGTAGAATGTGGGAATGGAAAAGTTTAAAATAAAGTTGGAAAGTACAGATCAGATTGTAAAGATTATCAGTATTTTGCTGAGGGGTTTGTGCTTTACCTTCCTCTTTGTATGATTCACAGTCATCCAGATTATGCTGCAATAATAAAAAATAAGTGGCTTGAAGCCACAAGATTTCATATTCTTGCTGTATTTCCACTGTGAATAGTCCTAAGGTCTCTGCCTCTTAGCCCCAGGCCAACAGAGTAGTCACCACTTGGAGCCAGGAGGACAGAGAATGGGACAAACTGTACATTAACCCTTAAAACTTGTGTCCCAAGATATCATGCATCACCTTGTCCCACATTTCATTGCTCATAGCAAGTCACATGGGCACCCCTAACTTTAAGGGGTGAGGAAGTGTGATACTTCCAGGTGCCTAGAAGAGAAGAGGACCAGGTCTATTTAAAAGACAGCATTGTTGACTACCAGAGTCTTTGAGAAGGCAGGGAATATGCTCATGTATAGATTTCGGAAAGATCACATTAGTGGCATGTACTGGATGGATTGGAGGGAGACTCACCTGGAGGGAAGACACCTCGTCACGAGACTGGTGCAGTATTCTAGCGGAGAGACAGTGGTGGCCTACATAGACCAAGGTAGGAGAATTGGGGAAAAAAGGCAACTAATAGTTAAGATATTTAATGAGCTATGGAGGAGAATCAACAGGACGGAGCCAAGGAGTTGTAAAAGTAGGAATAAGGGTAAACAGAGCTGCTGCTATTAAACATACCTGATAGGCAGAAATTGTGGTGATGGCTGGGACTCTTGGAATGGCACTAGGGGTGGAGAGGGACTAATGAACTAACCTAGTTAAGCAGACCTGGTAAGTGAGGTTGGAGATTGTTGATTATTGGCAATGAGTTAGGGATGGTGGATGGAGGGTGTGGATGATGATATTCAGTCCAACTGAAGTGTAGCAGATAAAGTAAGGAGTAGGGTGAATTTATCTTGGGTGGAAATGTAGCCAAGATACCAGGTGTGGTGGTGCATGCCTGTAATACAGCAATTCGGGAGGCAAGCACACGAGGATCGCAGGTTCGAGGCCAGAAGCAGCCTGCATAACTTAGCAAGATCCTGAATAAAAAGTAAAAAATTTAAAAATAGGTTGAGGGTATAGCCCAGTGGTACAGTACTTCCAAAGAATGCATGAGGCCTGGATTTAACTGCAAAAAATAAAAGGCAGCAAAAAGTCAATAGGATATAGGACTTGACCACCATGGTATCTTGCTTAAAGACTATAGGAACCACTTAATTATTTTAAACGTATCTTCCTGATGTTGCTTCAAGCACATACACAGGTTTAAACTGAGAAAGTCATGAGGCATAGCAAGGCCAGGGGTAACTGACCAACTACTCTGTGTGTGTGTGTGTGTGTGTGTGTGTGTGTGTGTTTGACCCAGCACAAGAGAATAAGGATGAGTCATCTAACATAGACCATGTTGTCATAATTCAGATCTATTTGACATTTGTCAACTGGCTAGACAATGGTGAATTGGAATGTTGCCTGGTTTCTCATACAGGATTTAATTTACATTTTTAATTTCATTCTCATTTTTCCAATTCATTTTCTGCTACTCAGTGGCATAATTCCACTGTTAAACCTGACCCCGGAAACACTTGGTGTAGAGAAGGCTCTACTCGTCAGAAACTGCCTTTGTGGACTGATTTCAAATCTGGCCTTAGTGGAAAACTTGTCTAAGTTTGGAGAAACAAGGGAAGATTTTGGTGACTGCTGTGAAGATATATAAGAAGTTAACATGAGTTTGTCAGAGTAGGCTGAAGTACTACAGAGTGGTAGTCTTAGATCTGACACTGCCTTCATGAAGGAATTTACATACAACCATCATCTCCAAGATTTACATTAATGCGAATTTCATTACATTTTAAAGCTCAGAAATTTGAGCAACAAAATGCAAAAAAAAAAAAAACCACACCAAAACACAGGTGAAAACAGGTCATGGGGATAGTCATCTTTAATCAATTTCAACAACCAAATTGTAGACAAGTGGCAACCCATGTTTTGTAGGCACTGAAGCATGTTAGAAGATGATCACGTGTGACATTAGTATTTTTAGAGCACTACAAAGAACAAAAGTTTTAAAATATCCTCCTGGAAGTGATATATTTGAAAGTAAATCAGAGAATATTCTTTACCAAGCTCATGGTATTATATAAGAGAAGATGGAAGGAAAAAGAAAGAAAAATATTCTCGTTAGTAAAGCACTATTTGACACAGGCAAGGTAGAAACATTCAAAATGACTGTTAGGTATGCGTATTTATGCTCAGAAACACACAGTGCTGTCACTTTTTAAATGCTTGCTAGGTTTTAGGCACAATATTAAGCAATTTGCACACATTATCACATTAATCCTTTCAAGTTCCATTGAAGTAGTTACTTAGGTCAGATATTATCTGTGATGCTTAGGTCTACACTTGACCTTCTATGATCTTCACTGTATTATTCGGACTGGAAGCTAGAAATCTTCATTTCTAAGACTCTCTTGCCAGTTAGGTTTTGGATAGCTTTGCCAACAGAAGCCCATTGTATGGAGCTAATAAAGCAGAAGAGGAAGAGGAAGCCATTCTGTACTTGGCTTCTGCAGTGGCAGCACTAGGTAACTGCAGGTGATTCTGGCTCCAGCAGTACTTGTGGAGTTCTAGGAGCCCAAGAAACACTATGCACGTTTCTAGACTCTAGGCATATTTACTTTCCCCATTTTTTGCTCCTCCAGCCTTTGGAGAGCTGTGCCTTTCAGCTGTTACTGATGATCCTAACCTCTGCCTTTTGTACCTCCAGCCCTTCCAAAACCTTTGTGATCAAATTCCTATATTAAATCTCTCTGTTTTAAACATATAGAGGGATTGCTGTGTTTTCTTCAATGGACACATTATATCATTTAATCTTTTTCAACAACCCTTTAAGGCAGGTACCATTATTCTCCCTATTGCAGACATGATCAAACTATCACCTGTGCTAATAAATGTTTTAGGTACAAATGAGTTCTTATTCACATCTATCATCCAGAATTCCTCTTTTCATCTCTTTCTTCCCTCTCACGCCACACCCCAGCTGCCCACTACCAGTTTCCAAAGCTCCCCTCAGTATTTCTGGGAATCTTTCAAGGGGAATTTAATATGTCTTTAAGATTATTTAAGATTCTAAGTTTCATGTGACAGAGACCTGCCTCAAATTAGTTTAAGTAAAATGTAATTTGATTGGCCCACATGGCTAAGAAGTATATTGGGTTAGACCACAGACTTGAAGGAAGAGATATAGAACCAGGGCCTTGGGGAATAAAACTTAATGCCATCAGGAATTTCTCTCGCTTCATCTTTTAGGACAGACTTTTTCTAATTGGCTTTATTCTTTCCTATGTCAGATTACTCTTTTCCCTATGGCATAGGAGATAGTCATTGGCCACTCCAATATCACACTCTTACATTATGACCAGAGGTTGACCCACTATGGGTAAAGAAATAAGGGTAGGACTTCTGATTAGGCATTTCAGATCCTGTATTCATCCCTGAGTTTTATTTTGTTTTGCTGTTTTCTTTTTGCAGAAAGGGGAGAAAGGCCTACTATGACACCTGCAGGAAAAGGAGAAAACCTCACAGGCAGAAAGAAAGAAAAACAACCTCAGGCCACTGCAGCTATCATCACTACCCAGTCATTCCTTATTCAAATATTGCTCTGATGCCCATCTGTCAATGCCCACTGCCAGAAAAAACTGTGGATTTTAAACTTCTGTTAAACCTCACAAAAGCTATGACATTAATTAGAACTGGGGACCTCACAACCATGTGGTTTTGTTCACTAGGACATTATTGTCCTTTCCTCCTAGAATAAGGTCCATCAGGACACAGATTTTTGTCCCTTTTCTTCCTTACTATTCTTAGTTATGTATTTATTTACTTTGGTTTGGTAAAATATACATTTGACTTACCATTTGATATGTATAGTTCTGTGGCAATAAGTACTTTCACATTGCTGTACAAGGTCACCACCATCCATCTTCAGAAATTTTTCATCTTCCCCAGCTTAAACTCTGTACCTATTAAACTATAATTCCCACACATCCCTCTCCCCCAGTCCCTGAGAACCACTGTTCTACTTTCTGTTTCTATGAATTTGACCAGGTACTTCATATAAGTGGAACCATGTAGTATTCATTATTTTGTGACTGATTTATTTCACTTAGCATAATGTTCTAGAGGTTCATCTATGTTGTAGAATGTAACAGGATTTCCCTCTTTTTTTGAAGGTTGAATAATATTCCATTGTCTATATATACACTATTTATCTCTTCATCCATCAATGGACATTTGGGTTCTTTCCACATTTTAGCAATTTTAAATAATGATGCTATGACCATAGGTTCCAAATATTTAAGTCCCTAGTTTCAGTTCTTTTGAATATATACCCAGAAGTGGAATTGCTAGATCACAATAATTTTATGTTTAATTGTTTAAAGACTTGCCATATCATTTTCCATACTGGTTACGCCACCTTACTTTCCCATTAAACAATGTACAAAGGTTCCAATTTGTCCACATCCTCACCAACATTTATTACTTCTGTTTCTTTAATTAATGGACATACTAATAAGTATGAAGTAGTATCTCATTGTGGTTTTGATTTGCATTTCCCTAATAACTAGCAATATTGAGCATCTTTTCCTGTGATGATTGGCTATATATATAATTTATATTATAGAATTATATACAATTTTATATATATTTAAAATATATATTTTATATACATTATATATAGTATATATAATATATTATATAATATATATTATAAATATATATAGAATATGTAGAGAGAATACATATATATTCTTTAGAGAAATACCTATTCAAGTCTATACTAGTCAGCTGTCATAGCTGTGGCAGGAAAACCAACTAAAATAAACATATGGAAGAAAAGGTTTATTGGGTGCTCACAATTAGAGGATTAGTACATAATGGCAGCATCAGCAGGCATGGCAGAGGTGGTTAAGTCCATGGCAAATGACCTCATAGCATCAAGGGCAGGAGACAAGGAAAGCTTCCCAGAACCATGGGTCTAGGTAAAAAAATTTCCACCAAAGGCCCAACCCCAGTGACCATTTCCACAAATCTAAGTCATGCCTCCCAAAGTTCCATGACCCCCACAAACACTGCCACCAGTTGGAGATAAAACATTAAAGCATATGACTTTTGGAGTACATCTTATATTCAAACCATGACAAAGTCCTTTGCCCATTTTTTAATCAGGTTGTCATTATTGTTGCTAAATTGTAACAGTCCTTTATTTACACTGGATATCAAGCTGTAGTAGTCAGCTGTCATCACTGCAGCAGGGAAAACAACCCAAAAAAACTGGTGGAAGAAAAGGCTTATTGGGAGCTCACAGTTAGAGAATCAGTCCATAATTGCAGTACACAAGTATGGTGGCTGCCGGGCCTATGTCAGACAACCTCACAACATCACAGGGCAGAAGGCTGAAAGTTTCCCAGAGCAATGGACCTGGATAAAAATCCTCCAAAAGCAGGCCCCCAGCAACCATTTCCACAAAGCTGAGTCCTGCCTTCTAAAGATACATGATCTCCACAAACAGTGCCACCAGCTGGGGACTAAACATTAAAGAACATGACCTTTGGGGAACATTTTATATCCAAATCATGACACAAATCTTTATCAGATATATGATTTGCAACTATTTTCTCCCATCCCATAGGTTGGTTACCTTTTCCTTATGTTTGATAGTGTCCTTTGGTGCATAAAATATTTTAATTTTAATGAGGTCCAAGTTATTCATCTTTTTTGTTGCCTGTTTTTGGTATCATATCTAAGAAACAATTGCCAAATTAATGTTATAAAGTTTTTCCCTGTATTTTTTCTAAGATTTTTACATTTTTATGTTTAGACTTTTGATCCATTTGGGTTAATTTTTATATATGATATTAGGTAAGGGTTTAACTTTTTTTTTCTTGCATGCTTATGTCCAGTTTTTCAAATATCACTTGTTGAAAAGACTTTCCGTTCCTCATCAAGTGGTCTCAGCACCCTTGTCAAAGTTAATTTGACAATATATGTAAAGATTTACATCAGGGCTTTATGTTATGTTCCATTGCTCTAAATGTCTGTCTTTATGACAGAACCGTACTCTTTTGCTTACCACAGCATACTGTACTATAAGTTTTGAAATCAGAAAGTGTGTTGGTTATTCAAGGACCTGAGAAATTATGCATGAATTTTAGTATGGACTTTTCTATATCTGCAAAAGAAAAAATTAGGGTTTTAATAGGGATTGTATTTAATCTATTGATCACTTTGGGTAGTATTAACATCATCCCAATATTAAATATTGCAATCCATGAATACATAACACCTACCCATTTATCTGTGCCTTCTTTAATTTCTTTCAGCAATAATTTGTAGTCTTCAGTGTGTACATCTTTCATATATTTGGTTATGTTTATTCCCAAATATTTTATTCTTGTTGGTAGCATTATAAATTACATTGTTTTCTTAATTTCATTTTAAGAGTGTTCATTATTAGTATACAGAAACAAAACTGATTTTGTGTGTTGATTTTATATTCTGCAATTTTTCAGAATTAGTGTCTGTTTTCTTAACAGCTGTATTCCTAGTGTCGATTGCCTGTAACATAGCAGGTGCTCAACAAATGTCTATTGAATAAAGAAAAGGTCTCTTGAAAGAACTTCCCTCTTGCCACTACTGATGATGCTTTTCATGAGAATGTTCATTACCAGAGTGTTATTTTGCAATTGAGAAAGGCCCTCTCTCTGATATTATTCTTTGGTATTGGGGCCCCAGGATAGCATTAGTCATTCCTAGAACTTACAGAGTCTCTCAGTCAAACTTTAAATGAGACTGGTAATATATCAGGTATCTGCCTGTTGTGAAAATATCAAAATAATTCCATATCTATTGATAAATATTCCTTCCATATATCTCAAATGCTTCTACCATCAGATTTACCACTATAATAAGTTGTTTCAGTAATAGTGAGACTGATGAATCATACCTATGTGTTGTGGATTTCCCAGGGGGATAGAGAGTACCCAAACATGTCAGGTCCCTGGGGCCTGCCTAACCCTCTTGGAGGACTGGACTCTGTCCTCCAAGGCAACTGACCCTTCCCCCACATCCAGGTACCTCCCTCTTCCCCCTCCCATCGAGTGAGCCAAGATGGCGCTGGCCAGCTCAGGCTTCCTTGAGGCCTCATTGGCTGAGCCTCATCTGCCTCTTCATTGGTTAAGCCCTTGCCCTCTCTCCACCCACAAGCCCTTCCCTGATTGGCCAGCTATCATTCCTTGACAGTTGGATGACAGTTGGCTTAAGGGGATAAAAGACCCTGACCGCAGAGCCTAACAGCTCATTCTGAACTCCATCTAGGGATAGCTCAGAGTTCTACCTGAACACCACCCAAGGAGAGCTCACTCTGTCAAAGGCCTGCACTCGCCTGACCCACCTAGCCTTCAGCCTACCCTCATCCTGCCTTCATCCTTCCACCAACCTGCATCCTCGCCTCCGCCTGCCTGCCTGTGTCCACCAGATCTTCACATTCTCCTCCTCAATGACAGACTGAGTGCTTTGAGAGGCAAGCCTCTGAGAGTCAAACTCAGGGCCTCCAAATTGGTGAAGACTCCAGGACCAGATGAACAACAACACCTGCGACTCCCTGCCCCAGTGGCTGGGACAGCAACTGAGCGCCTTCCTCCCCTTTCACCCTTTTCTGCCCCATCCACCTACCCTTTCTCTTTCTCCGTAAATAAACCTGCCTTGTTTCACTACTCCTGAGCATGATGCTCTGTTCTTTGGTCTCAGTTCTTTGCAGGGTGCAGTGTTGGGGCACCCAGTTGCACAACACACAACACAGTGAGTCATGGGTTCAAGTCCAGCCTCCCCCAACACCTATGTATATCCTCTCATATGTGGTTCCCTTCCACATTAATTCAGGTCCTGGCCACATAATTTGCTTTAGCCAAGGTGACATCAGCAGATGTGATGCAAGCAGACGGTAGAAAATTGTTTGTGTATTGTAGCTCTTCATATTTGAAGCTAGCTCCCATGTAAAACAGGCCAGGTTAGTCTACATAAGATACACAACTCAGACAAAAGTCAAAAACCAACCATAAGACATGTAAGTGACATCATTTTAGACCACACAGTACCAGCAGAGCCACTAGTGACTGCAGTCACATAAATGACCCTAGGTAAGACTAGCAAAATAATGGCTCAACCTAAATCACTGACCCACACAATGGTGAGCAAATAATATGAATATGTCTTTAAGTGACTAAGTTTTAGTGTCACTGATTATGAAGCCAAGCTGAGCTATCATCTACCTATGAATGAATAAAACTGTTCCATCAGGCTCCAAAGATGTGAAATAACAGAAATCTCATGGCATTCAAATGTGAGTAACTCCATACCTGAAAGAACAGCATTCACTTTTAGGAAAAATATACACAAACAGTCACCAACTAACTCAAAACACATTCTGTATATTTGAAAAACTTCAGTCAACTACTAATACCTGCCACTAGCCAGATGGTAGAATTTTTTCCCCTTGAAAGAGATGAGAAATTATTTTCAAAGACTTTTACTTTATGACTTATTGCTTCACTCTCCTTTAGAAGGCAAATGAATATTTAATTCTTACATGGACTTAATTCTTCATGCAGTTCCACCTCTTATCCCCCAATTATAAGGAGAGGTAAATCTTACTTGCTAAAGAATTACATCTCTAAGATTACCCTTTAAACTTCCAGCTAAAATAATTCACACTCTGCTTTCATGTTTAAAGGGTACACATTTCTCAGTGTCGTTAAGGAGGTGACACAGCTGATGCTTCTTAAACCCACAATTCTGCTTTCATGAAATCAACAAAGGCCTTCTGCGGATTTCTATGAAGACAAAACATTCCACTTCTAGGCATCTAAGAAAGGATAGCTTTTCTTTGCCACAAAGATTGAAAATTCCTTAAATCAAGTGTTTTTTGAGATTTGGCAATTCTTGGACAATTCTACTTTTCTTTGCTCCAGAAAATTTGAAGCTCTAATAAACCAGTCAAGTGAAATTTCCCACAGAATAAAATCTTTAGAGACCATATAATCAAGTTAGAATGACAAAAACGTGACTTTTCTGTGTCTGAGATCTTTTACTAGCATTGAAATAGTTTACTTTCACTATTATTTTTCAAATACTCTCCGGCTTTTTTTTTTTCTGAGATTGTTAGCTTAATTGATTTGTGCTTATTATTAATGAGGCCAAGGTCCTGATGGATGTAATCCAAGTGTGGGCCAGTTGGCTTTCCATAGGCACAGATTGTACCTTTCACTCCAGTGCCAATCTGACCCCTGACCTTGGCTCATGAAGGACAAGGCATATTATGGCTGAATCTGTGCAAACATTCCCACCATGGGAAGAACTCCATGTCTTTGTGCAGATGTAAAGAGATTTGCCATCACTTGTGCAAGGTTTAACTGAAGAAAAAAGGTATAAACTTGAATTTGGGGATCTGGTATGAGTCCATACACGAAGGGAGCCAGGCCGGGAATCTGTTAGAAACCCAGCAAGAAGTGAGCAGCTAGGGAGAAAACAAAGGAATGAACTTCATCTGTATTTAATGCTGATCATCATTACTTGAATTACCACCTGAGCTCCGCCTTAGGTCCATGGAAAAATTGTCTTCCACAAAACTGGTCTCTGGTATTAAGAAGGTTGGGGACCACTGATTTATAGAACATTCACAAGAGTTTTAGGGCAAAATGATGAGCTGCTAAAAACAAACCCTACTAATACAATGATTTTATTTTCCTCATGATTAATGTTCTTCACAAAACCACTTTATTGAGAAATTATTGGCAAGTAAAAAGCTGTAGTTATTTAATGTATCTAGCTCAGTAAGTTTGAAGAAAGTATGCACCCATGAAAATACCATAGAGGCTATTGATATATGCATCACCTTCCAAAATTTCCTCCATCTGTTTATTATTTGTATGTGTGTTAAGGATACAAGATCTACTCTCTTAGAAAATTTTGTTTATACTATACAATATAGTTAGCTATATAAACATAACAATTGATATTAAAAAAATCAACATTTAAGGTGGGCTAGGGTTTAGCTCAGTTTGTAGAGTGCTACTCTGCACTCTCTGAGGCCCTGGGTTCCAACCCCAGCACTTTAAAAATGGGAGAAGGACCTGGCAGCCCACTCCTGAAACAATCCTGAAACAATCAGACATTGAAATTTCCATGAATAGCAGGGAAACATTGATGTAGTGCCAGGCATGGTACATTATTGGGGAGTGTTTCATTCTGTTGTATGTAGGGTCACTGGGAGTCTGACTTGACTTGATGGCATCTAACAACATTTAAGATTTTTCTTAACAAATAAGCTTGAGTACAACTAGTACTAAGAAGAAGATAGCAAGGATAAAATAAAGGGAAAGGGGGAAAACAAAACAAAGCAACATCAAAACAAAAGACTGAAAACAAAAATAAAAAATAAATACATAAATATATACATAAATAACAACAAAAACAAAAACAAAACATTGTGACTTCTTTGTGGTTCCTCTAGTATTGGGGTGTGCAAAATGGAAGGGATAGTGGGTTTGGTATAGTCAGTTAGAAGAGCTCTCTGGTGATGAGGGAGGCCAACAGGATGTTGAGATCTGTACAGGTGAGCTGGACTCTTGTGTTTTCAGACTCAGCCCCTTTAAAGATGCTCTGAGGAATAGAGGAAGACTTAAAGATATGAGTGTGCTATTTTAGTCAGTTTTCTTAGCCCCTTACCTGCATGCTGTAGTTCTTTTGGTATCAATGATGCTTTGGGAGGTCAGGGGTTTTCAGGATCTGTAATGGCAGCATTCAGGACCACCACCAACACTCCCACAATGGGACCTGTCAATGCGCTTATTCACCACTTGTGCCTTCATAGCAGTCTGCTCCACCTTTTCTCCCAAACTTCTCAGCAGATTCACTCTGGCTTCTCTTCCTCTATGAGGCTGATTCACCATGGCAGTTTTCTTTTTAGGCTGCTCACACCAGCTACCCAGACATTTTCAGCTTGTGGGCTACACAAGTCACTGGTTTACCATAGTGTTTATAGAGTCTATGCGCATCTACCCTATTGTTTGTAGTCTCTGTGCACCAGTGCAGTCCTTTCCTATGCCTATATGTTGGAGTGTATTGCCTATCCTCTAGTAATTTTAAAGTTTATGGTTTTAGTTTGAGATCTTTTATCCATTTTGTGTTAACTCTCATGCATATTGAGAGGTGCAGATCTGTTTTCATTTTTCTGCAAGTGGATATCCAAGTTTCCCAGCACCATTTATTGAAATGGCTATCCTTTCTCCAATTTACCTGCTTTGCTTCTTTGTCAAAAATCAAGTGGCTATAGATGTGTTGATTTTTCTCCGGGTCCCTTATTCTGTTCCACTCACCTTCCAGCCTATTTTTGTGCCAGTATCAAGCTGTTTTTGCTATTACAGTCCTGCCACTTTGCGGAAGGAGTTAATCAGGTCTAAAAGTTTTCTAGATGAGATTTTGGGGCCCTTTAGGTAAAGTATCATGTCATCCACAAATAAGGATAATTTGACCTCTCCTTTGCCTATCTGTATCCCTTTGATTACTTTCTCTAGTCTGCCGTGGCTAGAACTTCAATCACAATGTTAAGTAAGACAGGAGAGAATAGATATCCTTGTCTTGTTCCAGAACTTAGAGGAAATGGTTTCATTGCTTATTTCTTGGAATTTTCCATTTTACATATTCGGCCACATGTAACTAAAACCACAGAAAGTAAAATTGGTTAAATCTTACTACTATACTGTTATTCTGTTATTCTTCTGACTATATTTCCCTTGTTCCTTTCTTCTCCTCTTGCTATCTTCTTCTGTAATTTGATGGGCTTTTGTTTATTTGTTTGTTTTTAGTACTGGGGATTGAACCCAGGACCTCACACATGCTTTGTAAGTGCTCTACCACTGACTTGAAACTCCAGCCCATTTTTTACTTTTTTCTAAATTTTGAGATAGGGTCTCACTAAATTACAGGCTGCCTTTAGACTTGAACTTGTGATCCTCCTACCTCCATCTCCCAAGTCACTTGAATTACAGGCATGCGTCACCATGTCTGGTTTGATGGGGTTTTTTAATAGCGGCATGATTTGATTCCTTTCTTTTTATTTTTTATGTACTTGTTGCAATTTTTCTTTATGATTACAAAGAGGCTTTAAGCTGATAGCACCTTAACTTTGACCTCATATAAAAACTACATTTTTACTTTCATCCCAACACATGTCTTATGCTATTGATATCACAATTTACATCTTTTCATATTGTGGATCTATTAACAAATTATCATAGTTACAGCTTTTTTGAGACAATATCTTGCTATACAGCCCAGGCTGTCTTCAAACTCTTAATCCTCCTTCCTCAGCCTCCCAAGTGCAGGGATTACAGGTATGCACCACCATGCCTGGCTTAGAGATTTAAAACTACTTTTCTCTTTTAAGTTTTATGCTAGAGTTAAAATTTATTTAAGTGCCATCATTACAGTATGAAAGAATTCCGGGTTTTAGTAAACCCTTAAAATTACCAATGAGTTTTCCTATAGTTTCATGTTACTAATTATCATCCTTTCATTTCAACTTGAAGTGCTCACTTTATCATTTCTTGTAAGGCAGATTTATTATTGTATACTGTTGAGTCAGATCTGATATATAGTGACTCTATATGAAACAGAACAAAAAATTACCCAACACCCTGATGTGCATATGATCTTGTCATGTTGCAGTCACTGTGTTTCTTCTCATTTTGAGTCATGCTACATCAGCAAAAGGAGGTCGCAGGGGCTCTACTCCATTTTCGTCATTAAGGTCGACTCTACTTTGCAGCGGCAACTCTTCCCCCATGTTTCTAGAATGTCTTCCAACCTTAGAGATGGGTGCCTCATTTATTGGCACTATATTTGACAGTGCTCTGCTGTTCATAGGATTTTCAATGGCTAAGTGTTTTAGGAGTGGGCTGATGGGTCCTTCTCCCTAGTCTGTCTTAATCTGGAAGCTTAGCTGAAACCTGTCCACCATGAGTGGCCCCTCTGTTACCTGACACACCTGTGGCATAGCTTTCAGTGTCACAGCAACACACAAGCCCCCACAGCATGACAAACTAACAGATACATGGGGGAAGGCAGGTTTAGTGGTAATAAACTCCCTTACCTTTTGTCTGTGAAAGTCTTTTTTATTCCTTCATATCTAGCTTTGCCAGGTAAAATATTCTTGAATAGCAAGGGGTTTTTTTTCTGTTTTTCT
>VMDO01025063.1:0-28774 GCA_007922755.1 Pedetes capensis | reverse complement strand
TAAACATGTTAACACCTCCAGTGCTGCATCTGTTTGTTGAAACATCTCTATTGGTATCCCATCAATTCCTGGAGCCTTGTGTTTTGCCAGTTCTTTCAAGGCAGCTTCCACTTCGTCCTTCAACACCATTGGTTCCTCTTCATATGCAACCTCTTGGAATGGTTGGTCATCTACCAATTCTTTCTTGTATAATGACTCTTTGTATTCTTCCTGTCTTCTTATGATGTTTCCTGCATTGTTTAATATTTTCCCTGTAGAATCTCTCACTACTGCCACTTGAGGCTTGAATTTTTTCTTCACTTCCTTAAGCTTGAGAAACACAGAGCGTGTTCTTCCCTTTTGGTTTTCTGCCTCCAGCTCCTTGCACATGTCATTATAACATTTATTTTTGTCTTCTCGTGCTGCCTTTTGAAATCTTCTGTTTAGTTCCCTAACTTCATCATGTCTTCCTTTTGCTTTAGCTGCTCAATGTTCGAGGGCAAGATCCAGTGTCCCTTTTGACATGCAGTTTGGTCTTTTCTTTTTTTCTTGTGTTTTTAAGAACTTTTTGCTTCCTTCTTGAATGATATCTTTTATGTCATGCCACAATTCTTCTGGTCTCCTGTCATTTGTGTCTAATGCATTAAACCTATTTTTGAGGTGGTCTCTGAACTCAGGTGGAACATACTCAAGGTCATACCGTGGCTCTTGTATATTTGTTCTAATTTTCTTTGGCTTCAGTTTGAACTTGCATATGAAAAGTTGATGGTCTGAACCATAGTCAGCACCTGGTCTTGTTTCGACATTTTGTACAGAGCTTTTCCATTGTCTCTTTCCACATATGTAGTCAATTTGATTCCTGTATGTTCCATCTGGTGAAGTCCATGTGTATAGTTTCCGTTTATGATGTCAAAAAAATGTATTTGCAATGAAAAGGTCCTTGGTCTGACAAAATTCTATCATTTGATCTCCAGCTTCATTTGTGTCACCAAGACCATATTTTCCAACTACTGAGCCTTCTTGTTTGTTTCCAACCTTTGCATTCCAGTCACCAGTGATTATCAGTATGTCTTGATTGCATGGTTGATCTATTTCAGATTGCAGAAGCTGATAAAAGTCTTCCCTTTCTTCATTTGTGGCCTTAGTGGTGGGTGCATTAATTTGAATAATAGTCATATTAACTGGCCTTCCTTGTATGCATATGGATATTATTCTATCACTGACAACATTGTATTTCATGACAGATCTTGAAATGTCTTTTTTGATGATGAATGCAACCCCATGTCTCTTTAGTTTATCATTCCCAGCATAGTAGACCATCTGATTGTCTGACTCAAAATGGCCTATGCCTGTCCATTTTAGCTCACTGATGCCTAGAATGTCAATGTTTATGCGCTCCATTTCTCTTTTAACAATTTCTAATTTTCTTAGATTCGTACTACTTACATTCCATGTTCCAATTATTAATGGATGTTTACAGTTGTTTCTCCTCATTTTGAGTTGTGCCACATCAGCAAATGGAGGTCCCTTGGGTTTTGCTCCATTTCTGTCATCACGGTAGACTCTACTTGGAGGAGGCATCTCTTCCCCAGTAGTCTTTTGAGTGCCTTACAACCTGGGGGGCTCATTTTCTGGCACTATATCTGACAGTGTTTCTTTGCTATTCATAGGGTTTTCAATGGCTATTTGTTTCAGGAGTGGTTCACCAGGTCCTACTCCCTAGTCTGTCTTAGTCTGGAAGCTCAGCTGAAAACCTGTCCACCATGGGTAACCTTGCTCATATCTGCAGTACTAGTGGCCGAGCTCTCAGCATCATAGCAACAGGCAAGCCCCCACAGTGCGGCAAACTGACAGATGTGTTGGGGTCAGCCAGATGGATATTGATAAATTTGTAGACAGATAATAAAAGTATTTCAGAGAGGCAATATGATAATGTAACTAGTCAATATCTGGATCATTAAAACATCTTTGGTCAGAAATATAACTATTCTGTCACAGCCCATCTTAGATTCTTATCTGCAGAATGATGTACAAGAAGATCATCCATTACATTTAAAGACATTTAGTTTAATTACATTTCACAATTAGATAATCTTTCATTAAAAATCACACTTCAGATGACTAGGGATCATTCTTGGTGGGATAAGAGAAAATAAGAGTGATCTATGAGATGTATAGCCTGCAGCTGTACCCCTGTGGCATCTGATCCCGTCAGATCTCGGAAGCTAAGCAGGGTCGGGCCTGGTTAGTACCTGGATGGGAGACCGCCTGGGAATACCAGAAGCTGTAGGCTTGGGAGAAGGACCTGGCAACCGCCTCCCAAAAATCAATCTGCCATTGAAAACCCGATGAACAGCAGAGAAGCACTGACAATAGTGTTTCCCCTGTGGTACAGAGGGTCGCTATGAGTTGGATACCGACTCGATGGCACCTAACAACAACAACAATGAGATGTATGGCCTGCAGCCATAGCACTGTGGCATCCAATCCTGTCAGATCTCAGAAGCTAAGCAGTGTTGGGCCTGGTTAGTACTTGGATGGGAGACTGCCTACGAACACCATGTAGCATTGTGAAAAGGACCCAGCAACCCACTCTCAAAAAACAATGAGCCAATGAAAACCCTATGAATAGTTATAAGCACAACAATAGTATTTTGTCTGTTGTTGCTATGGATCAGAGACCGACTTGACAGCACCTAACAACAACAACAACAAGAACAACAACATGAGACATATGAAAGAGAAATCAACTAGTCTTAGGTGAGGCTGTAGATGAAGTGTGAAAATGAAGCCTCAATGGTGACCAAAACAGTTGTTAATATGCTTTAAACTTTAAATAGCTAAATGGAAACTTATGTGATGTCTCTGTTGAAGTCTAAGGCCCATAAAAGACCAGATTATTGAAAACTATCATCATTATCACCACAAAAGCTAATTGTTACTGAGTTTTTATTCTTATACATCAAGCAGTGTATTAATTTTGCCTTCATTAATTACCTTGTTACTCTTTACAACAACACTGGAAGATAGGAGATTATATTAGAATCATTTTAGAGATGAAAAACTATAGTCTCTCCTGCCCAAACTTTCCCAAGTCAGTCAGCTAGGGAACAGTGGAGCTGGGTTTCAAATAGAGGTCTATCTGTGAATTCAAAGCACTCATTCTGTTTTTTCTTTCTTCATAGGCATATGTCATTAATTTAGACAAAGGAAATATAACAGAGGTATAATCTGCAAGCACTCATTCTTAAACATGACACTATTCTGCCTCTCTTCTTGGAATTCTTGTCAGCTTCCTAATCCCAACAGAGGTTTGACATGCCTAGTACAATAATTAGTTGCTGAATGAATGCATGAATGAGAAAATGAGTGACTGAAAAGATAAATTAATGAACAAATGCATAAGAGAATAGTAGTACCAATTTGGAGCCAAGAAATTTGAGAGAAGATGAAAAGGTCTTTAGACTTTGTTGTTGTTGTTCGGTGCAATTGAGTCATGTCCCACTCATTGCAACCCTCATAGGGTTTTCAACGGCTAATTTTTGGGGGATTGCTTCAGGGGTGGATTGCCACGTCTTTTTCCCCTTTTTTGTAGTGCTTGTGATTGAACCAGGGTCCTCAGAAAGTACAGAGCAGCCCTCTACCAACTGAGCTAAACACCTACCCCCTTCAGACTTTGTTATACTAATATGGAATGACATTTCCTCTAGGTTGTTCAAGAAGAAATTAGTAAGGTGGAATTTGAGAAATAAATTAAATGGATACCATTTTGGGGCATCTTCAGCATAAAAGAAAGTAGGTTATTTTATAGATGAGAATGACTTTTGTGTAGAAAGAAGCAGAAGGCAAAAAACAGAGGGAATGGAAATCACCAAAATAAGGCAATGTTCTCAGAGTTTGCTACTGAAAAGAATGTTTCACCATGTTGTGGTCAAACACAGACATACAGTAAAGCATTATTTCCAAGTGTACCTGCTTCCATATTCACTAACTCTAATTAGCAAGAATGCCTGAGAATTCACTAATTATGTTCCCACTCACTTTGTCAGTCTCTTTGCATTCACTCCATAATTTACTTCTTACAGCAATGCTCTGAGATTGAGATCATTACTTCCATTTTACAGATGAGGTTCAGTGAGAAAATAATCATCCTGCTAGAAAATGGTTGAAGGTTTCAAGCTTACCTAAATCCAATACTGAAACACTTTTCTTATTTTCCCATATCACGTGAATAGAGCTGCCAGACTACTGACTGAAATAAAGAATTTTTCCCCCTCTTGCTTTCAACGAAAAATGCTAAAGAAAAAAAAAACTCATTTCCTCTCCAACCTAGTTTGTTTTTATAGGTATTTACTTATTAATTAATTTATTTCCCAGTTCTTAGGTGTTCAATCCAGGACCTCACACATGCTTTGCATGTGGTCTACCACTGAGCTGCACTCCCAGCCCAGTTTTCACTGTTAATTTGAGACAGGTTCTTCTCACTAAAGAGAGACAGGCTGCCTCTGGCCTTTAACTTGTAATCCTCCTGTCTCCATCTCCAGAGTTGCTGGTATTACAGACCTGTGCCACCTGAGTTGCCATTAACAAATTGCCCCTCCAACATATTTTCAAGGAACAAAAGGAGTAATAGAAATGAAAGATCATTATGGTCATGTTTTCCCCCCAGACTGAGTTGAATGATCATACTAATAATTATTGGTCCTTTTACTTAATTCGTTAGAGAGAAAGACATACATTCAACTTTGATCAAATTACCACATTGTAAAGACAACATGAGAGTGAAATAAAATCTCCAGCTCAGTGTCTGTCTTCTTTTCCATTCTCACTCACTATCTAAACCATGTATTTCTCCAGTGTTGGAATATAAGATTTAACTAAGAATTTAGTTGTCCCTATTATAATCCTTTGGATGGTACAAAATGGCATTCTTTATGAGACAGGCAGCACATCACAGAAGGTTTGGAGTGGAATACTGGAGTCCTACCTATAGCTGTAGTTACATTCTAGTGTTTATTGATGGATTCTTATATTCCTAGTAAGGACTTGGAAGAGTCAAGAATACTATGATGAACACCATGTAGAGGCATAGTTTGCATGTTGTCCAATAAGCTCTTAGTCTGACTTTGTCCTGGAATGTCAATATAGATTTCACTGGATCTATGTGTTCTCTTTCCCATGTTTAATTCATTTACTTTTTAAAGTCTTACAAGCAGGCAATTTGCACAAATGTTCCAAGTCACTTCTGGCTTTCAACCCTTCAAAATTGTCAATTAAGAATATGTATTATTTCTCCTGAGACATAGTAGTTCCTTGAAGGCAGGGGTACTCTAAATAGGAGTTTGGATGATGGCAAGGATAAAACTGAGAAGAGCGTCTCAGATGGAGAAACTTATTGAATAAAATAGGATAGGGCAAATAATGGAAGAAAGAGCCAGCTATACTCCATGCAGGCCAGTGAAGCTTGATAACCACTCAGGAGAGAGATCAAAGTCCAAGCAGACAGGCAGGCAGTGTCACAGGGGAGTTAAAAAGTCAAGCAGGTAGAACACAGTGATGAATATTCCAGACAAAGGTAATATGGACATATGGTCAGCATCAGAGGAGGGGCATGGCCCCAGCAGGGCCTGGGTTTTAGGAATCAGATACAGGAAGAGCATCTGTTGGTGACAGATCCTTAGCAGAGAGACTCAGTAGTCCCCTAAGGTGAGGTCTCCTGGGAGAAGTGAATGAGTAGATATTAGGAAAGCAAAGTATGGAGAGGAAAGAAGAACAACTTTCTCAAACTCCCAGAAGCAAGAAAAATCATGATTCTTGGCCAGGCATAGTGGTGCAGGCCTATAATCTCAGCAATGCAGGTGGTGGAGACAGGAGAATTGGAATTCAAGACCAATGGCAGTCTGTCTCAAAATAATTTTCCTTAAAAGGGAGCAGCCCACTGGCAGAGTGCTGGCAAATATGTGCAAGGCCTGGGTTCAACCCCCAAGCAGTGCAAAATGCAAACAACAATAACAACAACAAACATGATTCTTTCAAGTTACTAAATGAAGCCCTAAGTGGCAAGAGAGCAGAACATCCGAGAACATGCGATGACAAAATAACAGATGTCACCAAAAAAGTGGTCAAAAACTTGATTATGATTATGTTGTACCAAGGAGGCCATAATCAGCAGTCTATACTGCACAGCAAAGCTAGGAAAATATTTTTTAAAAGTGAGTAGCAAGACCACTTGTCCATTTTGGGAGAATTATTCTAGCTTCTGTATAGAAAGAATGGATAGATGGGTGAATAAACAGATGGGGGGACAGAGGGATAGATTATGGACAGGAAACCAACTCTTATTCTTCCCATTTTATGAAATGGACTCAAGTAAGTTTAGTTGCTTCTGCAGCCTGTCTATCCCTCAGTCTTCTATTAGGGCTTATATTCCTGAAGACAGCTCAAGAGGCCAAGACAACCAGCAGGAGTATGAGCATGGAGGAATAATAACTAGCTTTCATTTATAAGTGGTTTCCTTTCATGCTTTGCATGGCTTCTCATGCTTCCATCCCAGCCAGGCAGCCTTCACTGGCTTCTCAAACTATACACCCAGCTTTTATAGCTCTGACAAGTCATCTACAAACCTCCACCACTACTACAGTAACTGTAAACATATGTTTTCTGCTCTCTCTGCAGTAGTGCCTCAAGTTGTGGCTCACCATAGAGGAGAAAGAGCATAGATGATATCTGGAATGTTTGGTGTAAGCACAGCCACATAAAAGGTCTTGGCCTTATGTATAAATAATACCTTCCACATCTGTCAAGGAAAGAGTGGAAAGAGGACATACCTCTTTATCTGCATGTGGCCAAATGCTTCTTTCCCAGCACTAAACAAGCCTGTTTGAAGCACAGGTTGGCAAAGGTCACTTCTTTTGCCATCACATGTTTTAATAACGCAGGTGCTCATAGACTGTTGAAGTTCTGTGACAAGAGAGAGATTGCTTTGAAGAGCTTTTGCTAATGCTCTTCTGAAGGGATTAAGTCTAGACAATTCTCACTGTTGCATTGAATTTATGTCCATCTTTGCATTCCTCCCATCTATCTTTGTCATGTGCATGTGCCCTCTCTGGTTCTGGGGTTTAGTTCAGTTGGCAGAGTGCTGTTCTACACTCTTTGAAGCCCTGGGTTTGATCCCCAGCACCACAAAAATGGTAGAAGTACCTGGAAACCCATTCCTAATATAATCCCAAAGCAATCTCAACATTGAAAACCCCATGAATAGCACAGAAGAACTGACATAGTGCCAGGTATGGCACAGTGTTGGGTAGTGCTTCATTCTGTTGTACATAGGGTCACTATGAGTCAGACCCAACTCCACAGCACCTAAAAACAACATCCTCCATGCCAAGAACTAAATGGGAGAACAGGGCCTATAAAAGTAACCCAACTTGGGTACTGATAGACAAAGCAAGTAGTGATGACTTTAGATCTTTTTCATAAGAGCACACAGCCTATAAAAAGAAAAGACAAATGTTTATAACGAAGAAATAAGCAATAGGCTAGACATTCTGACTTCTCCATGAGAAAAACTCCAGACATTTTTATTAAACTGGCTTTATTATGAAGACTAGTTTAAGACATTTTTTCTAGTCATTACATCTACAAAAGTTGTGCAATATCGACATTATACCAAAATGAACATGAAGATGCCAACAGGCTGAACATTCTAAATAGAATAAAGGTCTCTAAAAATGTAGCCTGTTATGACTAGGTTTTACATTAGCCCCATCTAGCCATGACATTCCACCTCCAGTCAATATTCTATCATGTGTGTTCAAAATAGACCCAATGAAAAGAAGCACTTCACCTGCATGAAACTCAGTAATCTAGCAATGTCACTTTACTGAGACATAAAAGAAGAAAGAGATCAAATTGGGCCACTGATGAGGCAAAGGTGATATTTTAAAGCTCATGCACACTTTTCACAGGAGAGCTCCTGGGGCTCACATTTGGAGTCAATTTACTTGTATTTTAAGGCGCAACTTTAACAAGCATGATTGTCTGGTTTCCCAGTTCAAGGAATCTCAGAGGCAACAGATCATCAGAGAGACACACACTGGCAGTACCAAAAAGGGATAGCTGGTAGCCTGAGAGCTGATGAAGAGGACAGAAAACTTCTGAAAAGTTGATAGTAGAACTCCAATATTTCCCACAGGTTCAAATACAGAGCCCTGTACTCACAGGCTCTATTAAAGCCTGTTAGAATAATTTATGATTGAGTCATCAGGACAAGATCAAATTAGAATGTTCTATTTAATAAAGCAGGGAAGTATACATACATTTTAAAAGATGTTCACCAAAAATAATTTAAATGAACCTATTTTTATACATGTGAACTTTGTAACCAGAACAAGTCATTTCCTTAATGTTCCAGATAGAGAGTTGACATTTTACTGTACATTGGTTATGTTCCAATTTTAATCCCAAGCCACCTGCCCCTCACTGGCCAGGGAGCCATGCTCAGGAAGCATAAATTCATTATGCTAATACTAGTATATGCTTAACAAAATCAGGTAGGTAAATTTCCCATCCCCTCTTTAAAAAAAGATCACACATTGATAACCCAACCTCAAATATATGACCCCAGAGTTTTCCATACTGCTACTCACTGCCAGTCATATGTAATACATGTAAATGTGTATGCTGACCTGATTTAAATCTGATTTCAGCAGATCTCTAAAGAAGATAGCATTCTAATCTATAACAGTCTGAGTTTTTGTGGGATTTGATTTATCTTTGAATCCTTTGAGTGAGATACTTAAGAAATCAAATTATTGCCACCCAATAGTACTAAAGAGAAAAGCACCTTGCAGCCTACTCCTGAAACAATTGGCCATTGACAACCCTAGGAATGGCAGAGAAGCACTGACAACAGCCCCAGGCCTGGCACAGTGTTGGGTAGTATTTTGTTCTGTTACATATAGGGTCTCTATGAGTTGGACCCAATTCATTGGCACCTAACAATAATAGTACTGAACTCTTGAACCTAGATGATAAATGCAGATCAGGGGCCTAGAAGGTGGAGAAAAACTGCCATATGTGATATATTATTTTGCACTATCCTTTCCACAATATTAGCAATAGAATCATCACGGTCATTAAAAACAGAGCAAACTTGAGATAAGAATTCTGCAATATAAATGGTCAGAGTTTCTACGCATCATCAATACTTAAAATAAGGTTTAAAGAAATCTAAAAGAAGTCAAAGGATAAGTGGCTCAAAACTAGGAAGCATCACTCATTTGGAAGTAGTATGCCAAAAAAATTTAGCATAGTCCAAAGGAGGAAATGCCTTCAGCCTTAGCACTGTGGCTTCAGAGACCATCAGATCTCAGATGCTAAGCAGGGTCAGCCCTGGGCAGTACTTGGATGGGAGACTGCCTGGGAACACCAGATACTGTAGGCTTGGAAGAAGGACCCAGCAACCCACTCCCAAAAATCTATCTGCCATTGAAAACCCTATGAATAGCAGAGAAGCACTGACAATAGTGTTTCACCTGTTGTACATAGGGTTCTTATGAGTCAGACACTGACTTGATGGCACCTAACAACAACAAGGAGGAGGAGAAAATAACCCCATGGAAAAAAGCTTTGCAACACTAAACCTAGAGCTGGGAGCCATGGCACACACCTGTAATCCCAGTGATGTGGGAGATTGAGACAGGAGGATCCCAGGTTTGAAGCCAGAGGTAGCCTATGCGATTTAGTGAGGCCTCATCTCAAAAATTAAAAAAAAGTAAAAAGGGGCTGATGGCATGACTTAGGGATGAAGTACTTGCCTAGGATATGTAAGACCTTGTGTTCAATCCCCTAGTACCAAAAAAAAAAAAAAAAAAGCCATACATAGAATGTGACTGCCAGTGTAATAGGTTAGTGGAATCAGGATATGACAGCAGTCAGGACAATGTCATAGTAACCAACAACCCCTAAATTCCAAAGCTTAAACATAGCATAGGTTTATTTCATTCATGTTGCTTGTCCCTTGCAGGCCAGCAGGGACTCTGCTCTGTGTTGCCTGGTCTCCTCACTCCAGGATCTAGGTTAACAGAGCAGCTGTTATCTAGTCCTTGCAGCTCACAGTGTCAGAAGTAAAGAGGACATAGCAGAGCATATGCTGGCTGTTAAAGCCTCCACAGGAAAGTGCTGATTATCACTTTGGATCACATTTTATTAGCCTAAGTCAGTCACATAAGAAAGCCTAACTTGTATAGGCACAGGTAGTATAATGTTCATGCAAGGAGGGATTACAAATATTGGTGTAGTTGAATGCAATCATCACAGGCAATAGGGCGAAGATGACAAACTGTCCACCAGAGATTTGTGCTCCAATTCTGTGGGGTGGATTAGTGCTCTTCAAACAAGCATATATAAGAATGTGGAGGACTTTTTAATGAAAATGCAGATTTTAGGCCCTAATTCCAGTCATCCTAATTCTGCAATCTGGAGTGAAGACCAAGAAATGAGCATTTTAAACAAGTTCATAAGTGAGGCTGATATGGCTGGTCTGTGAACCAGACTTGGAGTAGAACTGGTATAGAGCAGTTGCTGAAACACAGCACCCAGATAGAAACTCTTAATTCCTAGCCTCACTCTTACAACCTATTAAGGCCAAACAATCAGTGCTCACAGGAAAATGTGATCAGAGATGATGTTTGTCACTTTTTGAATTGAAGGGGCTTTAAATTAGCTGCCCTTTTCTCTCACTTCTTTCTTCAGTATGCTTTTCTTATGTTGATGCCCAGGGCACGTTTGAAGTTAAAGCCTTCATCAGCCTGAGCCTCCTCCTCCCCTTGACAAGAAACACCTGCATCCAATTATGTGAATGATGACAAATTTATATCATGTTAAGCCATAGAAATTCAGGGGTTTGTTTATTACAGCAGGTAGCATTACCTTAACTGACAGAAAGAACACAAAGAAGTTGAAGAGAATTCTTTTAACATTTATCATTGTCTTCTCTGTACTTTACATGGGCAATCTCTTCTGCCTCTTTAACTCCTACAAATGTTATCTCCTTTGATTTCCCTTTATTTGATCTCTTTTCTTTTTGAACTCACTGTGGTAACATGTTGTTGTTGTTGTTAGGTGGTGATGAGTGGGGTCTGACTCATAAGAACTCTATGTACAACAGAATGAAACATTCCCGGACACTGGGCCATGCCCAGAATTATTCTCGGTACTTCTCTGCTATTCAGAGAGGGTTTTCAATGGCTTTTTGTTTCTGGAGTGGACTACTGGATTCTTCCCCCAAGCCTATATTGTTGTTGTTGTTAGGTGCCATCAAGTCAAGTCCAACTCATAGCGACCCTCACAGGGTTTTCAGTGGCTGACTGTTTCGGGATTGCCTTGGGAGTGGATTGCCAGGCCCTTCTCCCATTTTTGCCGTGCTGGGAATTGAACTCCGGACCTCAGACACTGCAGCACAGTGCTCTACCAACTGAGCTAAATCCCAGCCCTCCCAAGCCTATAGCACCCAGTATTCCCAGGCGGTCTCCCATCCAAGGACTAACCAGGCCCAACCCTGCCTAGCTCCCAAGATCTAAGGAGACTGGACACCAGGGTGGTATCGCTGCAGACACGGTAACATAGATAAAATTAAACAAATTACAATTATAGGGTAGAAAAATTGAGAATCATTTTAGTTCTTTAATTTAGGAATTAATTGACTTATTTATAGTTCATTCATTTATTTAACAAACCTTACTTGGTTTCCATTCACACACATCTGCAACATAGTGTTGCCTCCAGATATGGCATGTGTAACCGCCCTGCCTCACCCCCATAACTATGGAAGATACCAAAAATTGGGTAAAGTGTGTTTTCTCACTGGATGTAGAGATAAATTCTTTATGACAGTGTAGTCCAAAAAATATCAGCAATAAATCTGTAATGGTCATTTTATCATGGGGCTGGGGAAGCACGATGTATCCAAGTTGCTTCTATTTGTATCTCAATAAAGGTTTAGTTTTAGTTTCTGTTTTTGTTTTTTTCAAAAATATTGCAAGAAGTTTTGGGTGTCTTGCAGTCACACAGTTCAATCTACTTCTAATGTGTCTTCCTGAGTAATAGAAGCTGGAAAAGCTGAACTACATTTGCAGGTAAATTTCCACCTTGACTTAGGATCACTAGGCAGATACACCTGCCCAAGACTTGAAATGCAGCTAAGTGAGATGATAACCTTGCATGAAGATTGGACCTTCTGGCAGAGATAGTAACAGTTGGAAACGCACCTCTAACACTTACCAGTTCTGGCACTTTGAACAAGATATTTTTAACCTCTCTGAACCCAGTTTCTCACTTAAGGATTAAATAAGGTTATATATATATATATATATATATATATATATATATATATATATATATATATGAAAAGCACTATGCTGCTGGGCTTGGTGGCACATATGTGTAATCCTAGGGACTCAGGAAGCAAAGGCAAGAAGATCACAACTTCAAGGCCAGAGGCATCTGCTTAACTTAGCAAGACTCTGTCTCAAGAAAAAATAAAATAAGCCATGTGTGGTCACGCATGCCTATAATCCCAGTGGCTTGGGAGACAGAGGCAGGAAGATTGCAAGTTTGAAACCAGAGGTAGTCTGCGTAATTTAGCGAGACCTTGTCTCAAAAAAGTTTTAAAAATATGGGCTGAGGGTGCAGCTCAGTGGTCCAGCACTTGCAAAGCATGCAAGCACAAGTCCCTGGGCTCAACCCCCAGTATCACAAAAAAATAAATACATAAAAATCGATAAAATAGAATAAAAGGAGGGCTGAGAATTCAGCTCAGTGGTAGAGCACTTGCAAAGCATGCATGAGACAGGGGGTCCAAACCCCCAGACCCCCCTAAAAAGGGAAAGAAGGAAGGAAAGAATGAAGGAAGGAAGGAAGGAAGGAAGGAAGCAAGGGAGGGAAGAAGGAGGACACTATACAAATGCAACATTCCATTTCTAATGACGGAACTAAAGAAAAGAGCTAATAAGAAACGACTCTTTAGATATATTCCCTGTAGTGTATTCTCAGATACAATTTCTTTTATTTACTTCAAAAGTCACTGATCCAACCACTTCTCCCTAGAAAACCAATTCTGATGCCCTAACTGATAACTCTATTAGGAAATATTTCTAGAAAGTCACTCAAATGCTTCCATTTTGGTACTTCAAGTTCTAAGTTCTTATGCTACAGGAAACCATTTTCTACCTTGACTGCTATTTAGACTCTTCAAGAACCTATCAAGCATTATTATGTCATACTCAACTCATGGAGTTAATCATACACTTCACCCACTTTAGGATATATTCATTTTCTGGAGTATCCAATGACATGATTCCCAGTAGCAGACATAAGGATTGAAGTACTGAAGTTCCTCTTGAGTTGTCTTGATTTTCTATATCTTAAGGAATCGTTTAGAGCTAGGCATTTATCATGCAAGCTTCAAATACCTTTCACAACATGATGTATTTTCTTTTCATTATGTTTTTCTGCTTAAGAACCTACTGTAATAGTAGTCTATGCTAGCAGGATGATGAGCTGTCTGTGGCTTATAAACTTGTAAAAGTGATCATTTTAAAAGTCATTTTGGTGGCATCTTTCAATTAAATGTCTAACAATCCATAATAATGTGAGTGAGGGCTACATTGGAAAATTTCTATTTTTAAAATATTTCTCTACCTTCCTATGGTCTCTACCAGATGGTTCTGTGAAGTTCTCAAAAATAAAAATTAAATGATTTGAATCATGGAACCACTGAAACATGGTACTAGGTAGTTGAAAGTACATAGAACCTTTGAGAAAATGCTTTAAACTTTTGAAACAATCTCTATAGCCATAGGTACTGTGGCTGGAGGTTGGACATGCTGGCTCCATTGCTTGCCCTTCTCTATTGTAGGTGAAGCCTGAGCCCTGCAGATTGTGTTTCCCAGGATTTCAGAACAGCTGTCTTCTGTCTGATTTTTGCCAAAGGAAGACACTGGCAAGAGATTGAACAGAGTGGGAAAGAAGCCAAGGCACTTCTGTCTCTCTGCCTCAGGTGGCATCTTGGAAGTTGGTTCTCCTCTATAGCTCCAGCTCATTGCTTTATTTCATTGCTTAATAAGTTTGTCTTCGTTCCAGGTTCAGTAAGACGACACCTGCCTCTGGGCAAAAATACTACCTACATCTTTTATCTTTCCAGGCCACAATTGTGGCTTCTTGATGTTTAACTTTAGATTACCTTGCCATCTCATCAACTCATTACCTGTGTAATAATTTCCCTGACTTAAATTCAAATCTGTTTTTAAAAATCTAACTGTAGCTTCTGCTTTCCTCGTTAGACTCTGGTGGATAATATGATGAATTGAATTTTGAAACAATGTATACAATTATTAGTACACCAATAGGAATGATAAGAAACTGGGCACTATATGATATGAAATTAAATTGTGGAAAAACTGTCTTAACAAGAAGACTGAATTAGAAGGACCAAGTAATAGGATATAACTCTGGAGACTTAACTATTTTTCTTTTTCTTCTTGATAAAACAATATCGAAGTAAGTGGTGAATACAACAAATAAGTCACTGACTTAAAATTCTGATCTTAGGATAGTATGTTTATCATTTAATATGGACCACATTAATATGTTCATTAATTCAATCCCCAGAACTACAAAAAAAAAAGGTTCATTAAAACCATTCTAGAGTGCATCTAAAATATTAAGTCTGGCTTGCTAATAAAACTAATTCCAAATAAGATAAAACTATCATGGAAATATTTTTCCCCACTTAGATTTCATTTTTCATTCCCTTGTTGAGATAATACTATGTGCTCGTATTTATAGGACTCTTACAGGTCCTATAAATACATACCTGAATAAGGAAGTAAGAAATCATCCTTGTTTTAGTGCACCAAAAGAAGTCATGGGTATTAGAACCTGATGTCCATTGCACCCTTTTACTTCAGTAAGGTCTTTTTTATGTGGTGAAACCACAGTACAGATTTGTGTGTGTGTGTGTGTGTGTGTGTGTGTGTGTGTAGAATGTTCTATTACCCATAAAAATCATACCTTATAGGAAACATAAATCTCTTAAAGATATTTTAAGTGCAAATGATCTTCAGAGAGGTTGAAATCAAACGAAGAAGTTAAGAATGGTAATTTGGAGGCAAAGGGAGCAAAACGTCTTTATCTCTGTTGGATAAAATAAGTCTGAGGGCTAAGCAAGCCCATATGCAAACTGGTGGTCTTTTCTGGTTTGAGTCAAAGATAAAAAATGCTTATTTAATAGTATGTTTTATCTTAAAGGGAAAATGCAATTATTATTTTCAAATATTTAAACACCTTAAAAAATAAAGAAAAAATTTAGTCTTTTCAGAGATAAATACCACCTGAACATGTAAAGGTATTTCCTTCAAGTTCTGATATGTATAAAACATCATGTGTTTGTGTTTGTGTATGTGAAAATGGTATGTATGTTATAAAATTGGAATGATATTCTCAATATAATGTCACATATTTCATATCACTAAAAGTATTACCTGGAGCTGGGTGCAGTGGCACATGCCTGTAATCTCAGTGACTCAGGAGGTGAATGCAGGAGGGTCACAAGTTCTAGGCAACAGTCAGCCTGTGTAACTTGGTGAGACTTTGTCTCAAGATTTAAAAAAAAATTAAAGGGGGGTTGGGGTGGCTCAGTGGAAAAGCACTTGCAATGTATGTGCCAGGACCTAGATTCAGCCATCTAGGACCATGCCCACCCACACCAAAATTACATGGGCTCTTCCACATCTAGGATGATCATTGAAAAATGGTGATTTTAATAGGTATTTAACTTTTCTCAGATGATACTTTAGTTATGCATTTTCCTATTATAAAAGATTATGTTCTTTTTAATTTTTCATTATTATTACTAAATTTTAAAAATTCCTACATATGACAATTTTTCTGCAATATTTTCCTGAAGTGGATTGGTCAGTTGAAGGTTGTGAACAGAGTTCTGCTGGCAGGATATTAAGTCAGTATAACGGAGGAAAAAAGTTGGTTTTAGTTAGCATGATTTTCATAATTTAATTGGATAGCAGGGTAAGCAACAATCCTTCATAAAATAGTTGCTCTTTATTTCCAACAATCATTGGAAAAGGTAGCTTAGACTAGAAACCTGTAAAGCTGCAGCATAGTTACCTATTAACAAGAACTGCAGAATATTCCTTGTGTTGAATTATAACAGATATTAACATTTAAAGAGTATTCCGTGGAACATCAGATTGAGTAAAATAACTCTAAAGGAATTGATAAAAATTAGAGTTAAGACCCAATGGGAAATCCATGTCAGAATAAGTTAGATCAAGTTTAAGGGTTATATAGCAAATATTGCGTGTCTTGAAATCTTGCTATTAATTTAAATTTCTTACTTTTCCATGTTCTTATCAGTTTATAGCTCTACATAAAAGTAATAGTTGATGGACTGTGATCTTTACCTCACCATGAGGTGCTTTTGTGGAGGCCACATGGTGTAGTGAAGAAATCTCAGCCTAGGACTTAGGACAGAGTGGCTGGTTTAGACACTAGCTAGCCTTGTGAACTTAAGAGTATTAACTCATTCTCCATAAACCTTCATTTGTACATTGTACAATGAATGTTTGTTCAATTAATTACTTAAACTAGATGTTCAGAAATTTTCCATTGTTCTCACCTGGTATCATTCATGGACTTCAGAAAACCTAACCAGCCTCCCTATGATTAGCCTTTCAATCTTAAATTCTGTGATCTAATCATAATCTCTATTTAAGACCATATTTTAAATAATGATGGTATACTGTTAAGACCTAAATTAAGAAGACTGACTATTATTTAACTTCCTGGCAATAATTAATAACTAAATATAATTCTATCTTACCTTTTGCCTGGAGAGAAATTTGTGCTCCCGCAATCAGGGACCTTTCTTGCACATATTTTCCACGTCATCTCTGCTGTACCAGGTTGGCCTATACTTTATTTGTCTTCCATAATAGAAATGTTTAACCTGCCATAGCTAAGTTTCAAAGTATCTGCTACAGTCTGAATGTTTGTGTACCCCTCCAAATTCACATGTTGAAATCTAATCACCAATGTGATTGTGCTAGGAGACAGAGCCATTGGGAGGTGATTAGGTCATGAAAGCAGAGCCCTTACAAAGGATGCCCTTACAAAGGAGGCCCTGAGAGTTGCCTTGCCACTTCCACTATATGAGGTTACAGCAAGAAAGTATGGTCTTGGGAAGTAGACCCTTACCAGAACCAGAAATAATTAATTTCTGTTGTTTAAAAGCTACCTACTTTATGGTACTTTTTGCTATAGTTGCCCAAACAAAATAAAACATGGCCCTTACCAGAACCAGAAATAATTAATTTCTGTTGTTTAAAAGCTACCTACTTTATGGTACTTTTTGCTATAGTTGCCCAAACAAAATAAAACATGGCCTTTGGATGCCATAAAACTGTTTATAACATTTTCTTTTTATGTGAGCATCGACATTTTTTGTGGACAGTCTCTATAGTTTTCAATAAATTTTCAAATAGCATTTTTTGATCCCTCATAACAGCTTTTAAAAAATTTGCTTATAGGTTTCTTACACTTTTGAAAAGATACACAAAAAACAAGCCACAGACTAATGTTTAAATTTAAAACAGTGGTCTAAGTCATTGCTACAGTAACTACAAAGACGAAAGAAGAGGAGGAGAAAGAGGAAGGGGAAGAGGAGGAGGGAGTAGCTGTTCAGAAGTATTTTTGTCACTGTATGAAAAAGAACCTACAGGAAAAATGTCCTAATGATGTGTTATTAAAAACAGCTATTAACCAAACAGAAGTATTATATTGACAAAAAAAAAAAAAAAGAGGGAGAGAGAGAGGGAGAGACATAACATTACCCAATAACTACAATGTTACAAAGAAATACTTCCAAGGGATTACCCCTGTATCATCAGTGTGTCTATGATACAGTCCATTGTGACTGGTCTGTTTTGTAGAGGAAAACCTGTGCATAGAATAATTTGGCAATCTTTAATATAATCCTTTCTAATTTTGATCATATATTTCTTCTGTATTCTCCTGAGCTCTAACACCCAAATTATTACCTATTACTCTAGATTTAAATTCTACATATACCCTCATACACAACTGAACACTGAACATCACTGTGTGACACTGATGATAATGAAAATGTGGAGAATGATGATAATAACCAATACTGATCTATTATTTAGTAGATGCCTCATATAATGTCTTTATAGTAGCTATTATTAACAAGTTTATGAATAGGTAAACTGTTGTTAAATGCGGTAGAGTCAGAGCAGACTCATGGCGACCCCATGTAAAATAGAACACTACCCAACACTGTGCTACGCACACAGTCTTTTTATGTTTGAGCCCATTGTTGCAGTCACTGTCTTTCTTCTCATTTTAAATTGTGCTACATCAGCAAAAGGAGGCCCCAGGGGCTTTACTCCATTCCCATCATTAAGGTCAACTCCACTTCAGGGAGGTAACTTTTCCCCAGTCATTTCTTGAATGCCTTCCAGCCTGGGGGGTCTCATTTTCTGGTATTATATTTGACAATGCTTCTCTGCTATTCATAAGGTTTTTAATCACTAATTGTTTCAGGAGTGGGATGCCAGGTCCTTCTCCCTAGTCTGTCTTAGGCTGGGAGCTCAGATGAAACATGTCTACCATGGGTGACCCTGCTGGTATCTGAAATACTAGTGGCATAGCTTTCAGCATCACAGCAACATGTAAGCCCCCACAGCACAAGCTGACAGACATGTGGGGAAAAACTCAACTGTACAAAGGTGAAGTAGTTTATCCCAGATCATAGAGATAGCAATTAGCCAAACCAGGATTCATGCCCAGGCATATTCCAAAACTTATTACACTATTTGGTAGTGAAGATGTTACTCAGAAAGTTGCACATATGCTGGTCAGTTTTCTCCATCCTATTTTTTTCCTCATGCTGGTTCTCCCTCAACTCCCCTGCCCCAAATTCTTGCAAAGTTCCTTCTAGAGGCAACTCTGGAAACATTCAGCATTTTCCTCTGGCTCAAAGGAAGTGGCCATCCCAGTTCAACAACTAGGATGAACTTAGAGGGAACTTGACTGCTATATTTTTTGCTGACCAGTTGTACCTGAATCCCATTTTTTGTGACAAGAAATGGAAGCTAAAACATTTATGTTGCAATGGGTTACCAAAGTCACCACTAAAGTCTGAACAGTCCCATTTTATAGATTATATATAGAGATTGAAGATTGAGTGTACTGTGTTGGTCAGGAGCAGACTTTAATTATTTCTTTGTATAGGGCTGTATTCCAAACTTGACCCTTCATATAACATCTTCGTGATTAAGAAATTTTTTCCTATAGTTTTTTTTCTTATATAGTGGTAATAATGCCTCTAAATAGCTGCTTCTCTTCCTCTTCCTCTTCTTCCTCCTACTCTATCTTCTTTGGATGCAGATCAATCACCCTACCTCAGCCTTCCTGATGCTGAGATTACAGATGTGTGTCACCATACCTGGCATCCCTAAATACTTCTCAACATACAAAAATAAATTAAAATTTATTTATGAGATATTTTGATTACCCTGTCCTATATTTTATATTCTTTTTTTTATGTTGCCTTTGAAATCTCAGTACTAATCCACACTAGACACACTGACGTGCTCAAGAGCCACACGTGGGAAGTGGCCAGTACATTAGACAACACAAGAGGCCTATATCAAACTCTTTAAGAAATACTGGCTGGAGATAAGATGCCTGTGCTATGGGACCCTTTGTGTTAACAGGTTGTGATCCCAGGCAACCATTTAATCTGTCTGGACCTCAGTCTCTGTGCTTGCAAAATAAGAGGGTTTCATTGGCTGTCCCTGTGATTTCAAGCAAACCTGCTCTACTGTGACTACCACTTTTTTGCTGAAGCTATCCACAATGCCTCATTCTTATTTTCCTGGAAACCTTCAAAGAACAAATTGCACCATAGCCCTCCAAAGAGTAGACAGTGCCCTCCAAATAGAGGTGTTTGATGAGGCAGGGTGACAAGTGCTGTGACTGGAACCCCAGAAGTGTCAGAGCACAAAAGTAGAACTCCTCCCTTAATTTGGAAGATTCCTAGAGAAAGTTACTATAACACTGTGAAATATATATTTAGTCTTTGCCCTATTTCCTGATATACAGCTCCTAAAACTCTTGGAATCTCTGGAGTGATCAGAAGATTTTTTTTGTTAATAAGGTGACTGGTGGCTGGGGGCCATTAGATAGCTTCAGTATAGGGGATGGAAACCACAAGGACCAAGAAATAGAGGGTTGGCACTTTCAGCTTCACCCCATCCCTAGACTCTGGGGAAAGGAGTGGAGTTGAAGGTTAATTTGATCCACAATGGCTAATGGTTTAACCTGCCATACTTACATAATGAAACTTCAATAAAAACCCAAAATCACTGGGTTTAGAGAGCTTTGGTGTTGAACATATCCAGTTTCCATCCTACCTCAACAAGGACAGAAATTCCTGCACTCAGGACCTTTCCAGACCTTGTTCTTCATCTGTCTGTTTATGTGTATCTTTTATTATATCCACTATTAATACTGTGAGTCTCTCTACCAAATTAAGTGAACCCAAGGAAGAGGTCAGAGGAGCCCCAATTTACAGCAGCTTGGCCAGAAGTATAGGTAACAACTTGTACTTGCCACTGGCGTCCAAAGTAGGCAGGATTCTTGTGGGAATGAGCCCCCAGTCTGTAGAGTCAGATGCTATCTTCCAGCAGTGACAGAAATGAATGGAACTGGAAGATGCCAAGCTGGTGTTCACTGGAGAATCTGCAGGCACCTTGCTTGGTGAATGGGGAAAAAAATTCCCACATATCTGATGTCAGAAGTGTTGAGTGACTGTGTAAAAGTACAGAGTAGGAAGAAACACTTTGGTTTGTTCCTATATCTTACAGTACCAATTAAATTGACATATGGACAATGAATGGGAAGTAGTGAGGTAATGAGCCAAAAAAAAAAAAAAAAAAAGTTCCAGACAGAGGAAATGCCAGATGCAAAGGCCCATTGCCAAGAACCACATTTGAGAAACTCAAAGTTAATGCATGTCACCAAATATCCAAGTAGAAGTGGGAGTGAGAGGTGAAAATGGACCAATAGTAAATAAGTAGAAAGGATCTTGAATGACATTTAAGGATTTAAATTTTATCTTTAAATCAGGAGAACACTAGAGGCTATGAATTGGGATTGGGATTAGTGGCTAGGATCACTGTGGTTACCAAGCATAGAATGAATAAGCAAGAACCAAGGCTGAATGATAGCAAGGGGGACAGTTAGAAGACTGTCCAACAATCTAGGGCAAGGGAAGAAAATGAATGGAGAGACTTTTAGGAGGCAGAATCCGTAAGTTAAAATGACTTGTTGCTGATGTTGAGGGAAAGAAAAGAAGCAAAATGATACTCCAAGTTCTGGCTTAGTTAGCTATAATATAATAATGACATTCCCTAAAACACAGACCTGAGGAGAATAAACCTGTTTGTTTGCAAGTTTTTGAGAATATTTTCTGAAATCTTTGGAAACTACCAAAATGTTCTTGTGTAGGATTTGGAGGGCTGCATACAGATGAACTGGCTGCTTCTTGGTAAGAGTTATATATATTTATTGCACGTTCACTAACAAGGAAAACAGTGGGTCAATAAGTACAATTCATAGTATAAAATTATACACATCTTTCATAGAGACTTTGAATCACACTAAAAGTAAGATAATGTTGCAATACCAACTTCTCTGAGTTATCCTTGGAACATCTTCCTACCGGAGCAACCTGGCCCATGGAGCTTATAAATTACAAAGGGGAAGGATTTTATTAGTCTCTCTTATGCAGCCAGGATGAAGATTAAGAAACTCATCAAACCCAAATAAGAGCTTCCCTCTGGGTTCAGGAAGGGTCAAGTGCAGGTCTGTATGGTACTCTGATGTCATGCAGCTATTTACTCCTGTGTGTGGTATGGACTGCCTTGTATGAGCTTCATGGTATAGACAGAAATCACAAGAAAGAAAGGAAAGAGAGAAAGAGAGAAAGAAAGACAAGAAAGAAAGAGACGAAGGAAGAAAAGAAAGAAAAAAGGGAAGGAAGGAAATAAGGAAGGAGATAAGGGAGGAAGGGAAGGAGAAAAGAAAAAAAAGAAAGGAAAGGAAAAGAAAAGAAAAAAAGAAAAGAAAAGCAAGGTTCAGTAAAAAGAAATCAAAACAGTATGGTCAGCAAAAAGGAAAAACAAAAATCAGACAAACATGAGAAAGGACTAGGAAGGTTTACTCACATTCAAATTTGGAAAAATGAAAATTATAAATCAACTCTTAAGTAATAATTAACCAAAAACACATTAAAGGATTATTTTTCTTTTCTTTTCTTTTCTTTTTCTTTTTCTTTTTTCTTTTTTTTTTTTTTTTTTTTTTTTTTTTTTTTTTTTTTTTTTTTTTTTTTTTTTTTTTTTTTTTTTTGCCATACTAGGGGTTGAACCCCAAGGCCTCGTGCTTGCTAGAAAACTAAGCTGCACCCCCAGCCCACTTATTTTACTTTTTGAGACAGGGTCTCGCTAAATTATTCAGACTACCTCTGGTCTTGAACTTGTGATCCTCCTGCCTCCTCCTCCACCTCCAGAGCTGCTGGGATTATAGGCGTACCCCACCACACCTGGTTTAAAGGATTATTTCTTAAGTGACATATACAAAGGTCCTCAAAAGGATATCCCAGGCAGAAACTACTGGAAAGAAGGCCACAGTCCACAGATCTATCTTCTAAGCAAGTAATAACACTTACAATGAAGATAATGTCCTGACTTAAGTATTTCATTAAATTGAAACCTTAGACATGGAAATCTCACATCCATTGAAATCAGTAGATTTTTGTCAAAATTAAAATGACAACATTCACCAGTAGACATGTCATTTACTTGGGAGGATTTACACCAATTAAAAATATATCTTTTGCTCTAATGAAAACTTGTTGGCTAGTTTTTAAAATATTGGCTAGCTTGACAGTTGTTCACATGCACTAACTTTTTTTCATTGCATAGACTTAATGTCCCTGGTCCAATGGAAATCTTGCAGTTAACAAGACTTCAAATAAGTAACTGTTCTCAAGTGTTTTCAGTTCTGTTCAATTCAACGGTAAGTGAAGCTGATTAGGGTGAAAAATGCTTGTCTTCCAATTTTAGTGTTCTGAAAACACATTGTTGTGGTTAGTAAGCATTACAAGTGCCCTCTAAATTTAGTAAGCATTTTCATTCCTTTGACTAAGCCCACCCACAAAATTGGAAAAAATTTGTATTTCATCCACACTCATCTGAGTAATGTAAACCCTTTGTGTCCTGCACAGTCCACTGAACAAGAAAGTTGAATCCAGAAATGTCAGTTAAATATGCAACCTTTGGGCCAGATGAGGGATAGGGTGGGGGCAACTCACACTTCATTGACAAATGTAAGTTGATGTTTAAAATGTTTCTCCCCTTATCCACATTTGTTGTTGTTAGGTGCCATCAAGTCGGTATCTGACTCATAGAGACCCTCATGGGGTTTTCAATGGCTGATTGTTTCGGGATTGTCTTGGGAGTGGATTGCCAGGCCCTTCTCCCATTTTTGCGGTGCTAGGAATTGAACTCAGGACCTCAGAAACTGCAGCGCAGCACTCTACCAACTGAGCCAAATCCCAGCCCCTTATCCACATTAGATCTCCTTTATTTGCCCAGAAAGCACTTGGCAGAGATGCCTAAATCGGAGAAGCAGCTTGCTATTTATCTGAGGGAGCCTGCAGCAGTAGCCTTGTGGCATCCGATCCCATCAGATTTCGGAAGCTAAACAGGGTCGGGACTGGTTAGTACCTGGATGGGAGACTGTCTGGGAACACCAGAAGCTGTAGGCTTGGGAGAAGGACCTGGCAACCCCCTCCCAAAAATCAATCTGCCATTGAAAACCCTATGAACAGCAGAGAAGCACTGACAATAGTGTTTCCCCTGTTGTACAGAGGGTCACTATGAGTCGGATACCGACTCGACGGCACCTAACAACAACAAACAACATTTATCTGAGGTACTGGTCTTCTGCTCTTACCTTAGTGGAAGAACAATAGAAAGTGTCATATCTCTTGTCCATGTTGATGACTTAAGGAATAATGCAGTCTGGTCTGGTCTTGTCTTTCTTTCTTTCTTTCTTTCAGTACTTGAGAGTTGAACCCAGGTCCTCATACATACTTTGCAAGTGCTCCACCACTGTGCTGCACCTCTGGCCAATTTTTTATTTTTTGTCTTAAGATAGGTTTTCACTGAGTGATGCAGGCTCAGTCTGGCCTTGAACTTGTGATCCTCCTGACTCAGCTTCCTGATTTACTGGGATTACAGGAATGCACCACTGTACCCAGCCAGTCATACTTTCTTAAAGGTTTGAAATGTACAGGCTTAGAGCAGAGGTTGGGTCTGTAAAGATGAATGGAAGCTAGTTTGGATGGTGTATGATTGCTGCCAAAAGGGGAAAAAAATGATACTTGGTTTATACAATGCTGACATAGTAGGTTATCAATGACTAATGGCTGAATGTTGTTATGTGCAATCAAGTCCGGTAAAACTCATAGCAACCCTACAGACTTTTCAATGGCTAATTGTTTCGGATTATTTAGAGTGGGCTACATATTTCGGACATGTAGTCAGGAGAGAACAATCCCTGGAGAAGGACATCATGTTTGGGAGAGTGGCAGGTCAACGCAAAAGAGGAAAACCCTCCACCAGATGGATTGACACAGTGTCTGCAACAATGGGCTTAAACATAAATAAGATTGTTTGCCTGGCACAGAATCGGCAAGTGTTTCGATCTGCTATGAGTCGGACTCAACTCGACGGCACCTAACAACAACAACCAGGTCCTTCTCCTGTTTTTGTGGAGCTGGCAATCAAACCCACGGCCTCAGAGCATGTAGAGATGCACTCTACCAACTGATCTAAATCCCAACCCCAATAGCTGAATAAGTCATAATAAATTGTGAACATCTCTAAGTAGCAGGCCAATCCATGATCCTAAATTGAATCTATATGACAACATTTCTAGTATTACTGAATAAGTATAGCACAGATTGTGAAGAGAAGGAGAAAGCATGATTTAAGATAAGGCAAAACCAGTTAATTGCAGGAATTTTAGTTTTATGTTTTATTTTAATAGTTCATGCAAATTTTACATTCTTTGTATAATAAATAAACATTTAGCTTTTCTCTTTAGGCACTCTTTTGCCAAATAATTTGAGAAACATAGCAATTTGTCATTTTCTTATAATGGTAACCCACAAAAAGTGTAGAAAAATATTTTGGGAATAATTTATACTACCCTGAATTTACACATCCCTATGTTTGTGGTAGTTATATGTAAATATTTTTAAAATTTTATTTTTGGCATTTCATCATCAGTAAATAGATGCATTTTAATGTTTTATAAGAAAGATCTTGTACCTTAATATATTAAATCCTGTATTAAGAGTTATGTAACAAAATAAGTAAACTTGTATTAACTACTTCATGACTATTTGTTTCTATTGTAGTATACAATTATATGGGCTGGGGTTTAGCTCAGTTAGTAGAGTACTGCTCTGTGCTCTCTAAGGCTCTGGGTTCAATTCTATAGCACCACAAAAATGGGAGAAAGACATGGCAGCACATTCTTGAAACAATCCTGAAAAAATCAGCCATTGAAAACCCTATGAATAGGAGAGAAACACTGACAATAGTGCCAGGCATGGCACAGTGTTGGGGAGCGTTTCATTATGTTGTACGTAGGGTCACTATGATTTGAATCTAACTCAATGGCACCTAACAGCAACAACTTACAATTAAACATAAAAATAATCCAGTAAATGCCAATATATGTATCATGCAGATAAACAATTTAAAAACAACCTCATATGAATATAACACAAGTATGTTATCCAGAAGTTTGCTTCAGAAAGTAGAGTTTCATATTCCTTTTCTTATAGTATATTCTACAAGTGACAAAGAATAAAATTCCTTTGTTGTTGTTAGATACCATCGAGTCAGTGTCCGATTCATAGAGACCCTAGGCACAACAGGGGAAACACTATTGTTAGTGCTTGTCTGCTATTCATAGGGTTTTCAATGGCTGATTGTTTTTTTTGGAAGTGGGTTTCGGGGTCCTTCTCCCAAGCCTACAGGACCTGGTGTTCCCAGGTGGTCTCCCATCCAACTTCTAAACAGGCCTGACCCTGCTTAGTTTCTGAGATCTGATGGGATCAACGCCACAGTAGTACAGCTGCAGGCTTTAAATTCCTTTAATCCTTTAATACTAATATATTGAAAAAAACTCAAACTCATAAGTGTTAAGTTCTTATACTGGCTATGTTTTCAGTACTGAGTTCTAGGAAAGTGTAATAAATGCTAAAACAAGTAATTATATTGCTATTGTTCAGCTAAATTATGAATTATTATTATTGCTCAAAATTCTTGGCTGAACTTTGGTTTCTTCTGTGAAAGAGATAGATAGATATATAGATATCTTCAATATGAAGCAAAAAGTTGATGCATGTTTTCATGAGTCTATCTCATAGCAGATATTCTAACTATAGGGATTTATATGTTCACCAAGAAGTAGATATGAGATTTACTGATCAATCCCAAGAAAGAAGTGAAGGATGAAGAATGGGGCAAAAGGAGAAGTCAAAGACTGAAGGAGTTAAAGCAAAGGCTCAGTTGATCCTACTGGGAGCCCTACAGCAGGAATGGCTTTGAAGAGTTTTCAGCGTCCAGGGGCTAGATGTTTATATTTCCATATTTACCAGTCACTGAATATAGGTTGTCCAAGGAAAGGGAGCATAACTTGAGGGAGGCATCAGCCTTCAAGATAAGGCCATTTTCCCAAGAAGTCTCAGCTATGAACTATAGTCACCAATATTCAGTAGCAAGAGGGATTCAGTCCTGAAATAGGTGGAGTGGGGAATCTGGGTAATGGACCATACTGTCCACTGTGGTAACCTCTGTTCAATTTCTAAAGGATACAAAGGAGTTCACCTTCCATCAGAAAATAAACACAATATCAATTATCCTGCCAACATTATGGCAAATACTTAATCCAAAGGAAGTACTAAGCAAAAGTTTGCTGATTGGCACTCCCTTGAAGATCAATGTGAGGTCTCTTGTACTTTACCTGACACTAAATTCAGAACAGGTGAATGATGTGGCAATCCACTCCCAAAGCAATCTTGAAACAATCCTGAAACAATCATCCATTGAAAGCCCTATGAGGGTCACTATGAGTCAGACCCGACTCCATGGCACCTAATAACAAACAACAACAAGAAGTACAACAACAACAACAACAACAAGAAATCCTGGGTTCCAAAATTCTGAAGCCAGAATCAACAGAAGGGAATTCCATGTGGTAGTTGCTAGATAATATTAGGAAATTCTGCACATACAATATAGATGTGGAAGAAAATCTCCTGAAGTTGATTTAATTAATTTTATTGTAATTTTGACTGATTAAGAAAGATGAGCTCATTGCTTCTACTGATCTCAATAAATGGTATACATGGTAGGGAGGAATCAGTCAATGTGGAATCTTTAATATTATTGTTTTGACTAAATGGCTTAACTTATTCATCTTATACTAAGTATCTATTAGGTATCAGGCACTGTGATATAAATATAAGTAACACATGATTCTTTCATAGTCCAGTAGAAAGAACAGCACAAACTAACAATTATAGGAACACAAGGAAAGAATTTTATTGGAAAAGTTAAAGGAAGAAGAGCATCAACTAACAATTATAGGAATATAAGGAAAGAATTTTATTGGAAAAGCAAGTTCTGGTATAGAGTAGTGATGGTGTCATTAAAGAGATAAAGCATCGTTACTATCTTTAGGTGTAAAAATACCTTTTTAGTGTGGAATCTTCTCATAAGAAAAAAAATCTAACTATTTTCAGTGCATGCATACCTCCCAGCAGGGAAAGGTTAGAACTGGAAAAATCCATGAAACATTTTAGGAAGTTTTTAGTATTGACTTTTATCCTCTGCCATCTCTAAGACCACACTCCTTTTTAAAACTTCCATTTCTTCTGCTTGAGGGCCATAATTTGTAAGATATCAAAAAGAGGACAGAAAATAAAATTAGGCCCCAATACGACTGAACATGATTGTTAAGGCAGTGCAAATTGATGATACCAAAGTTCACACACATTCCCCAATATTTATGTTAAGTGAACATTTTTCTAACTCTACCTGCTCCTTCTCAATTGCCACTATGAAGATATTTACCTTTGTTAACCATCTGCTAATTAACAGAATGGAACTCTCATGTGTAATAGAGCCATGTGACAACCAAACCTAATTACTCAAGATTGCTTCCTTCCCTTATTGCCTTGTCTTTTTCCCTCCCTCCTCCTTTCATTGATCTTTGAGCAAAACATAGATATACAGATAAGGCATGAACACTACCTATAAGGTACTCTGCCTAATGGAAAAGTCAGACATATAAAGAGATCATTATTATACAATGTATGCATTTAAGACTGGATATATATATATATATATATATATATATATATATGTATACATATGTGTATATATGTGTATATATGTATATATACATATATATGTATATGTATATATGTATATGTATATATACACATATGTATATGTGTATATATATACATATACACACAAACACATATATAACATATATACATACAAATATACATATAAATATACATATATGTTTATTTGTAATAGGA
>VMDO01025062.1:0-28770 GCA_007922755.1 Pedetes capensis | reverse complement strand
CTGCTGCTTCCACGGGTGTTGATTATAGAGCCAAGCAAAGTAAAATCTTGGACAACCTCAATCTTTTCTCCATTTAATGTGAAGTTGCGTGCTGACCCAGTGGTAAGGATTTTTGTTTTGTTGATGTTTAGTCGTAACCCATATTGAAGGCTATGATCTTTGATCTTCATCAGTAAATGTTTTAAATCCTCTTCATTTTGGACCAAGAAAAAAGAGAGAATGCACAATCACAAAGGGACGTGTTTCAGTTGGAAACACTATCTCAAATATTTCCTCAAGGCTCATAAAGGAGAATTACTCTGTGACAGTAGAATGAGTAATTCAAGGAGGTTAATATCTAGTAGATATTTATAGAGCTTTACTCTATCTAGTTAATAGATTACCCTATTTATTGGAATATCTGATGACAAAGAATAATTCATTGGTTACCCTTGCTTTAAAAAGAGAGTCTAGTTATAGAACTAATAATAGGTTTTTCTGATTTCTAAGAATTTATCCTGAAACTGTTAATAGTGTATGCACAGACTAGACTGGAAAGGTACTCCTCTTAGTGTGTATATTAATAACAGAAGATCAGAAAAAACGTAGGTATTGATTAATTCAATGTTGTTTAAACAAATTATTGTAACAAGCACAGTGAAACACTAAAGTGATTTCAATTGATATATTATTATTGATATGAGAAGATGTTTGTGATATAGCTTTAATTTAAACTATTCACAGGATAGTATTATAGTATAATTTCTATATTGAAATTTCAATAAAGCTCATTAATTGGTGATAAGATTATCAGTAATTTAAATTTTCTTCTATTTGTTTTCTTTATTTTCTAACTATCTACAGTGAACATGCATTACTTGTGATATGATGTGTCAGAATGTTAGGCACATACTCAATCTTAGCCATCATATTTCTGTTAAAGGAAATATTTCAGTTAATAGAAAGTGACATCTTTCATGTCAGTACATATTTATTAACCTCATTCTTCTAAAGCTATGTTATTTTATTTTCTAAATGTACAATAATCCTATATCGATGGAAAATATGGTTATTCTGATGCTGTAATATAACTATTTGTATATATTTGCATTTGCATAGTTGTACAAGTATTTCATAAGAAAAATTTCTGATAATGGAAGCACTAGACCAGAGAGAATACTATATTAGAAGAATGCTAAATTAGCACTTTTTTAGCCAAATACCACTTTGCCAATCTATCACTTTTTACACTTATGTCATCAGGGTATGATTGTCCCTAGACCTTCCAAACACCAGTTATTATTCATAGCTGTGCTGTTTAAAATAGAAACACTATCAAAATTTGTGACTATTTAAATTTAAATGAATTAAAGTTAAAGAAAATGAAATGATTAGGTTCAGTAAGCATCACTCAATGGGAGAAGGGCCTGGCAATCCACTCCCAAGGCATTCCCAAAACAGTCAGCCATTGAAAACCCTATGAGGGTCGCTATGAGTCGGACACTGACTCGACGGCACCTAACAACAACAACAAGCATCACTCAAGTGCTCAATAACTGCCTGTGGCTAATAGCTACCACAGTTGATGTTGTTATTAGGTGCTATGGGGTGGGTCTGACTCATAGAGATCCTAAATACAAGAGAAGGAAATACTACCTGACACTATGCCATGCCTGGCACTATGCCAGTGCTTCTATGCTATTCATAGGGTTTTTGATGACTGATTATTTCAGAAGTGGGCTGCTGGGTCCTTCTCCAAAACCTACAACATCTGGTATTCCCAGGTAGTCTCCTATTGAAGGATTAGCCAAGGCCAACTCTGCTTAGCTTCTGAAATTGAATAGGATCTGACACCACAGTGGTATGTCTACAGACAGCTACCCTAGTAGACAGTGTATATGGAATATTTGTTATTATCTTAGATATTTCCATTGCTCTAAGCTACTATAGTTCTAACACTTATTAACTTAGCAAATGAGAAGTACTTAGTTTTAATTTCCATTCTTTGATTTTTTTAATTGAACATCTTAAGACATAATAATTATATTTGTTTTCTTCCTTGAATTGTTCTTTCTTGTCTCCTGCTTATTTATGCACTATATTGTTGATCTTATTTATTTTGTAAGATCTGCATATTATGGATATCAACTGTTTATGAATGTGTTGCATAATTTTTCTTAATACTTACTTTTCATCTTTTAACTATATTTATAGTGTCTTGCAATACAGAGGTATAAATACAATTGTGTTACTGTAACTGTCAGAAACCATCGCCTCCACCACAAGCTTTGTTTTTGTTTTAACTGTACCAAACATACAAATAAATGTAGAGAAGCTGGGCATGGTGGCACACACCTATAATCACAGCACTCAGGAGGCTGAGTTAGGAGGATGAAAAGTTCAAGGCCAGCCCAAGCTACATAGCAATTTTCAGACCAATCTTAGCTATATAGTGAGACCCTGTGTCAAAAAATCAAAAACAAAACAAATCAAAACAAATAAATGTTTTCTATTAGACCCATTTAATTTTGATGCTTTTCATGGAAGAATAGTAAAATTAATTTTTCACTTGGAAGTACATTTACATCTGGTTATGTTCAATTTTGTATTTGTAGTTTGGGCTCAGTATTATGCCTATCAAGATAATTTTTGGTATTATTTGGGCCATGCAGTATATAATCTAATCCATTTAGTTTTGTGTCATTCAAAACTTTATTTGAATAGGAATTCAATTATATGTTCAACAAAATAATTGCTAAGAGCACTACCAGGATAGAGCCAAGCACATTGAGTCATATGGTGAACAAATTACATAGCACAGGTTTGAGATCTATATAAGAAACATACATAATCTCTAATTCTGCATGACTATCCCTTCATTTCTGAGAAGCTGAATTCTATATTTAACCCCCAGCGTCTCTGGCTGAGGTATTACCTCTTTCTGTCTTTCACTGCCATCCCAGCTCCAAGATGCTACTTGCCTGCAAACAGGTATTATCACTTTCCAATTATCATTATGACTCCACCTTTTAGAATGCCAGATATAGAGCATATCAGCTTGGGTGGGTCCCCTGTGCACCATTGTCCTCTTAGATGCTTCAGTTGGATTGCTGGCAATTCTGCTTAAGTCTAACCCTGAAGTCATTTCACTTTTCAGAGTCAAATTTATTCCACTTTCCAACACTTGCTTTTCCCTGCCATCTCCTTGTTCAGTTAGCTTCAGACATTGTAGCTGAAACTATGAAGATTATGAAATTTTTATGCTTCCTTGACAAGTCTAGTGTAATTATTAAATTATTTTTTATGCAGTTTGTAATTTATTCCAAATTCCTCAAGGGCAGAAATGATGAATTATTATAGCTTTCATTATTATAGTAACTAAATTTTCTGGAAAAGATTTAAATATATGATTTGATAGATTCTACTATACTTATGGGGCTGTGATTTGCTAGATTCTAGTATACTTATGGTGCCAGGGTGTGGATTGTTTAAGATAGAACATGATAATGTATTCTGAGTACTGTAATTGCCCTATTTTGTGGTATAGTTTCTTGCAGGTAGTATTTTTAAAAATATTTCTTTGTATACATATATGAATGATTTGTGGAGTGCATGGGTTGAAAAATAATATTTATTGTGAAAAATCACAATTATTATTCTCAGGGAACTTTTGAATGAATTTGTTAAAGTTTTTTTTTTTTCCTGGAAAGTCTTAGCATTTTTATAATGTCAATGAGATTCTTTCCACTAGATACGTAGACTAGTCTTTTCCATATAGCACCTGAAGGGGTCACTCATGCACAGGACATTACACTCTCTTGATGGCATATGCTCTTGAATAACAAAATGTCTGAGAGGTGGTAGAAACATTTTGTATCGTTTTTGAGGGACACACCAGTTGAATTCTGCTGCAAAATAAAAGTTGTTTTCCCAATGAGTGTGCTCAGAATTAGGACTTTAAGGAATTTTTGTTGTTGTTGTTGTTATTTCTGAAAAGTTTTTATTTCCTATATTTCCTTCCAAGCTTGTTATAAGAATGAGAATGAAATCTGGAACATACAAACATTACAGAGATTAAATTTGAAATAAATAAGAGGAAAATCTTTTCAGCTGTTTTTCCTCTATTTTTTCATGGAGAAAGGAATTTCTTTCTTTCTTTCTTTCTTTTTTTATTTTTATTTTTTGTTTTTGTTTTTGTTTTTGGAGCAGGGCTGAGAGGGGTTACAATTGTATAGGCATATTTTTTTTTCCAAATTTAAATTCTTTGGTTTCTTTTTTCCTAACCCAAAATACAGCTCAAGAAAGTATCCTCTTGCTTCATGGTTTATTACTGATTTCACTCTAGGGTAGAATGGGTGAAAAGGAGCAGCTCTTAACAATTAGATATTGCTACGATAGTATTTTTGAAATAGTGAGATTGTTTTTTTCTCCATTAAACAATGGGACTGATTGCTTTCACTTAGAAGAACCCACCTTGGAAATCATGACACTTGTATGGTTGTTGTACATTTTGTTTATTTGTTTTTTTTTAAAAACATGTGTGTGTGCCCTAAATATCTCAGTGCAATGATCATATGACAAAATTTCATTGCTTTTGAAATGCTTTATATCCATCTGTGACAGAAAACTTGGAAAAAATTCCATTTTCCACCTTCTTCTCTGAGTAGGCTTTTTTATTTCTAAATTTTAGTTGGGTTGACATCTTAAGGTAGGTTTATAGAGAAAAATCTAATCACATTTTGAGGTTCCTGGTGTTTGACGTTTACATTTTTTTAAGCAAGCAATACTTATTGATTACCTCGAAAGTTTCTTTATGCTTTGTTAATTTGAGAGACTAGGCAATTTATTAGGTGTTTCCTGTTTTTAACTGCAGTCTGATTCTGAAGGAAATGAGCAATGTCTGTGGCAACGCAGATGAGTCTGTGTCTGATGAGAGCCATGTGGACCAAACTCTCATTTTTCATAAGTGCTGTCATTTTACAGATGGATGACCTTTTTCTTCTTTCTTCAGAGGAGGAGGGGCTGGGGGAAGATAATGCACAGGGTTCATTTGAGAAACTCTTGTAGGCAGCTACACAAATCATGTCATGTAAAACCAGAACACGCTAAAGAAACCTTGCATCTCTTTTCAGAAGACAATAACAGATAGGACAGAGAAAGATGGAGTCAACGATGATTAGGAAAACAGGGATGGTTAATGGATAACAGCAACGTGGCGCCAAGCTGTTCATTCCATGTCATAAAGATATGAAGCCACACAAACAGAGGCCAGGTGAAAGGTCTCTGAATGGATATCCAATCAATGCAGATGGAGCTCTGTGCATGGAGACTGTTGGTGGAGAATAATAGAGAGCATGGAGAAGCTCCTTGTCACATGTTGAGCTATTCTTTACCTCCAAGTTGCAGCGCCCCCAGGGCTGGCTTCAAGGGTGCAGGGTGTGGCCAGGGCAGTCCCACAGAGTCCTGAGCTGGTCAGCTCAGCAGCTGGTTTAAGGTTCCCTTGTTGCCCTGCATTTTCATTTCACACTTGTTGTTGTTGTTGTTGTTGTTGTTGTTGTTAGGTACCGTCGTGTCGGTATCCGGCCCATAGCGACCCTCTGTACAACAGGGGAGACACTATTGTCAGTGCTTCTCTGCTGTTCATAGGATTTTCAATGGCAGATTGATTTTTGGGGGGAAGGGGTTGCTAGATCCTTCTCCCAAGCCTACAGCTTCTGGTGTTCCCAGGTGGTCTCCCATCCCGGTACTAACCAGGCCAGACCCTGCTTAGCTTCCGAGATCTGATGGGATCCGATGCTACAGGGCTATGGCTGTTTTGGGATTGCCTTGGGAGTGGATTGCCAGGTCCTTCTCTCATTTTTGCGGTGCTGGGAATCGAACTCGGGACCCCAGAGACTGCAGCGCAGTGCTCTACCAACTGAGCTAAATCCCAGCCCATTTCACACTTGTTGTTGTTGTTGTTAGGTGCTGTAGAGTCGGTATCCGACTCATAGCGACCCTCATAGGGTTTTCAATGGCTGACTATTTCGGGATTGCCTTGGGAGTGGATTGCCAGGTCCTTCTCCCGTTTTTGTGGCGCTGGGAATTGAACTCGGGTCCTCAGAGACTGCAGCGCAGCGCTCTACCCACTGAGCCAAATCCCAGCCCCATTTCACACTAGGTCCCGCAAATTGTGTAGCCAGCCCTGGGCCTGACTACTAGATGGTGACGTTGTATTTCCTGAGTTTTTAATACATGACCCTTATGCGTTTAAGTTCTAAAACCTAAGGTTCACATGGTCCTTGGAACCAATGGTGACTCAAAGGGTCATCGGAATGATCAGCAAGGAGAGAGCTCTTAAGCTCTTGTCGGACCCAAAATCCGATCCATACTTATGTTCCCTGGGTCCAGGGGGTTATTTAATCTGGGCCATGTTAGAAGGAGAGTTGAAATACATTTCATATTATAACTCATCTCCCAGATGGGGTGAAGAAAAAAAAGTATTCTCAGATTGATTTCTTAAGTAGAGCCCAAATACTATGTTTTCTAAATTTGATCAACTAACATGTACATGCATACACATATACACATGTATCTAGGAAAAAAGTTCAGTATTAAAAATAGTTATTTTAAAAACTATTTTGTAATATGAAAAGACTGAATCAAGTATAGATTTTTCATGCATATGAAGAGATACAACTTCATAGCTTTTCCTTGTGAAAATATTCATTCTATCAAATATTCTTTGGAATAAACATTCTACAGTGTTATCATCACAACATTAAACAGGGCTCATTAAGAAAACTATCCTTTATTATGTCACTCTTGCTGAGTTATAATGTTGAACTAATTTCTTTTTGCAAACATTTAAATGAGGTCTGGCAGTGCTCTATTGTGAAGTCAGATTCTCATTTGATTTTGGAGAGCATCTTTGTTTGATTCATCTACTTTACTTTGTCCTATGATAAAATCTCATGAGATGTGAGTGTAACTGGTGAAAGACAAGTGAATTATCTCCTCTGGGGTTTATTTAACTTCATTATTAAAGGGAATTTTCTAATCTGAGCTTCCCAGTGGCAGTTTCTACCTTACCTACACTATAAACCATGCTGGGAGCCTTCCCTCCTCCTACTGTCTCTGGTGCAGGAGTTAATGTTTATTTGTGGGGGAACTACAAAGGAAGAACCCCTTCACGTTAATTGATCTTCTGCAAAAAGATAATAACCTACTCCCCAGCTAAACAGATTGTATCTAACGATGAATGTTAAGAATGACTCTGATATCAATGAAATCAACTTCATGTATTCATCTTAAAGAACAATCGATCTAAATGCTTTCCGGCAGGGTCCAGGTGGACCATTAAATGACAGTTGCCAAGCAATTTCTGCTTTACAAATCAATCCATACTTAAATTGAGGTATGTGTTAAAAATATCTAAACTATTACATTGCTGTTTTATTCAAAAAGACCCTACCCACCAACTCATACTGTTAATTATTGCACAGTCAATTCTGCAATTAAAGGCTGGATAGATTTGTCTAGGGAGATAACAGGAAAACAAGGGACAATCTTTCTAGGGGGCAGTTACATCACACTCGATAGCTCTCTCCTGGATGCTGCTATCTGTTCCTTAGCAGATATATGAAAATAAAGAGCAATTGAGATGTGCATCTGCTGGATTATTGGAAAGGAGTACACCTTCATGAAAGATTTGCCTCTGTCCTAATGCCTCAAGCTCAGTGCTTTCTCTTCAATTTCTTAGAAAAACACCATTGATGGCAATGTAACTATGGATCATTTATTTACTCAAAGATAAGGGACTGTGTGTAAACTTAAGATAGACATAGCAATTCTTTTAAGAAACAAATAGGATTTCTTCATAAGACTAAATTTATCTAACAGGATAAAGCTAAGACTATAGTAAGATAGGTAAGAGCAAAGAAAAGTGACTTATACAATATTCTTTTATTTCCATAACAAAACTTGAAAACTAAACTTCTAAGGTGATGCTTATATTTTAAGCATATTTTGAAAGCTTTTACTTAATTTATAAGGGATTTGTCATTTTAATTTTCATTTTCTCTATTTCAGTTTTTAAAATCATTTACTTTTAAAGGTAACTTTTTCCTCTCCTTACTTTTCTTCTTATGATTGTCAATTTCTTATCATAATCTCTGAGGCTAGGGCATTTGAAACTAGATAAATCTTTTAATTCTTTATTTTTCCTTTCCCTTTGGGTTATCCCTCATTTATGTAATGTCTTTTAAGTGTCTGTATTGAATATTTAGCTTAGGCACACTTACATGTATCTTTCAGTAGGACTCTTGATATAAAGGGGCATTAATTAAAATTTATGAAGAAATTAAGTTATTTTTCTTTTCAACAGGGCTACTGCTTTAACGTAATTTCTATACTTAACAGAAATAAGATAATATATTTTCATTTATGTGTTAAATCTCCATAAAATATATAATGGGATCTTTTGAGTTGAATGTCATATTAGGTCAAAAAGATGCTTAATAGATTTTTTTGATGCATGTGACTGTCATAACAGCAGCTTTGTATAGTCTGACGTCTTGAAGGAAACATTTTTCCTTGCCATAATGATCAGAGATGATCTAAGAAAACTATGGCATAACCACAGAATAAAGTGTTGAGGGGTAGGGTTTGTGGGAGGTTGGAGTTCGTACTTAATTCTGCTTGCAATATTTTAGTGATTTAGTTATGTTGAGATTACAAGTCACATTTTTCCTTTTACCAGTTTGTAATAAATAAAAACAATTTTAAAAACTGGCTGTGGAATTTAACGAAAGGGTTGTATGTGAGTCTAAACATCTTAACTCTGAGCATTACAATGGAATTGATCCTGCCTAAGATTTTAACCTTTTCAATTAGATCTGATGTACATGTGTATAGATTTATATGACACTCAAAAACACTGGGTTTTCCTGGTACTTTGGAATCTTCTTGAGCCATTTAATAGGACCCACTTAATCTTTCATTTATATTGAATCTTCAGAAAGGCCTGAAGATCCCCATTTAAGGCTTAAATTGCTACCCACATAGCTTCTGAGTATTAGAAGGCTCAATATTATCATTGTGATTGAGCATATTCCAGCTCTTCCTTCTTAATAAATGCAGTGATATAACCTAATAGGATAGTGAGAACTGATTTCACCATTTTGTGTAATACCTACTTGGCAGGAATTCTGAAGTGAAACAATGTGACAAACTTTCTATACTGAGGAACAATATTTTTAAACTTTAATTTTTAGGTTCTTCATTTGGAGACTGGAAATAATACAAAATAGTATGTTTTGCTTAACTGCAGTGTTGTAAGATTTAATATTTAAGCAACATGCAAATCAAAATATACCATTCAGGAAGGAGTGAACCAAAAAAGTCCTGATTAAACAGTTTGTCTGGTAATCATTCAAAAGGACCACCTCTCTCTCTCTCTCTCTTTCTTTCTTTCTTTCTTTCTTTCTTTCTTTCTTTCTTTCTTTCTTTCTTTCTCTTTCTTTCTCTCTCCCTCTCTCTCTCTCTCTTCCTTCCTTCCTTCCTTCCTTCCTTTTTTTTTTGCACAGTGGCTCTCATTTTTATTTTCTCAAGCCTAAGACATCTTAGCCTGCAGCCATAGCCCTGTAGCATCCGATCCCCTCAGATCTCAGAAGCTAAGCAGGGTCGGGCCTGGGTAGTACCTGGATGGGAGACCGCCTGGGAACACCAGAAGCTGTAGGCTTGGGAGAAGGACCTGGCAACCCCCTCCCAAAAATCAATCTGCCATTGAAAACCCGATGAACAGCAGAGAAGCACTGACAATAGTGTTTCCCCTGTTGTACAGAGGGTCGCTATGATACCGACTCGATGGCACCTAACAACAACAAGATATCTTATTTGCATTTGATTTGCATTTTGCTCTTGGGGTGGGGGAGAAAAATCAAGGAGATAAGGGAAGGCAAGAAAGAACAGTTCCAGATATCTAGCAATAACAAATTCCTTGGTGTTAGCCTGTGCTTTTGAATATTTTATAATTTATAAACTGAAAACACATTATGTTGTGCTTTTCAAACAGGCTTTGTCACATGCCTTTCCTAAATCTTTTAAGACATTAGGCTTGTGACTAGGATAAAATATGCATTCTTTATTTGTACATATCTCTTGAGGTGCTACATTGTTGGGATGGAAGAGCACAGGAGGGTAGAAGGGGGTCTGAATTGCCTGCTAACCATTTACTGAGGCAAAACTTATGTTCAGCTTTTTACTTTTATTGAAAAAATACATGTTGATACTTTCATAGTATCAAGAACGTACGTCCTAGCTAAAGGATTCCTGATTTCTTAACCATCGTCTGAGCACAATATTTTGGGAGATGCTACTAAGAAATTTGCTCATGAAATTAAGGTCAACTGTTTGAAGCTGATTCCTAAAAGCTTCTGGAATGTGAAAAATATGCTGACCTTTAGTCTAGATGTCAGTGGAAGCAAAGTCAAGAGTCAGAGAGTTTTGGTAAGAAATTTATACATTGCTGATAAGAGCTGGAGATTGTCTCTGTGTTTCACGTCCTCCAATATCAAAGTGGTGTTTCTAGTTCTGCTCTTGTAACACCAGGACCTGTCACTCAAACTCCTTGTCTTTTATTTTCCTTGTATGAATGAGAATTTATGTTGGCAAACTGCTTTTTGAGAGAGAAAATGAAAACTATATCAACCTAGCATATTAACCAATTGCTGCACATATGATGTAAATAACTTGACTTTTCTAAGAGAAAAATCTCCACTTAGTTGAAGACCAGATCTGGAAGCAGTGGAAACAGAGACTAGAGGGGCAGAGTCTGGGTGTCCTTTGAAAAAGCTGGTCATGTGCCCTGCAATTTACAGACAGCTACCCAAGAGCCAGGCAGTGCAGGGATCCTGTAAAACTTCAGCCCTTGAATTCTGCAGTGATAAGGGAGGCTGTCTGGATTAACAACCCTGTCAAGGGGATCCCTCTGAAGTGCTTATTTGTTTAGAAAAAGAATCTCATTCATCATCAAGGAGTGACAGAAATGGGGGCTTTCTGACACTGTATCTGAAGGCTACCTGGATGTATGGGGTTTTTTTGGCACCTTTCATGAAAAGGAAGAGAAGGGAAAAGACACTGTTGCTATTAAGTTTCAACACAATATTAAAAAGAAATGTGTTATACATGTTCAAAAATGCCATTTTTATGATGCCAACTTCATTCCCTTTGTTATGTACCTCTTTGGGGAAAAATTTTTCCTAAATAAAAATCAGGGATGACAAATAAATAATGTGAACTAACATAAGATGCTCAAAAAGAAAAAAGTGAAATCTGAAATTAGAATTGCAGTTTGATTTTTAATTATTTTATTAGCTCTTTTAAAACCTCTCTTATGACTCAATTCCTCTTGTCAAGCATGTAGATCTGGCACTCATTTGCTATACTATGTCAATTATAAACTCAAATAAGTTTTCTTTGTAAAAATGCTGTTGCATATATAGTGGCTAAAAAGAATTTTAGGTTAATTTTGTATTTTTTTAATAGTCTAAGATTTATAATGTTATGAAAATAGAGAAAATTCAGAAGCAAATATTACCATCTAAGAACGTAAATGACTAAAATTGATGTTAAAATTGAGTGTCTTTAGTATGAATAAGAATAGGCCTACTTGTTAGGTGGAATTTTAGGTACAATACTTAGTCAATTATGATTGGAAATTAAAACAAATTGTGTACATGTATACTGATTAATGGGCTGGGGTTTATCTCAGATGGTGGGGCGCCTGCTCTCTGAGGACCTGGGTTCTATCCCCAGCACCATAAAAACGGGAGAGGGACATGGCTGTCCATGCCCAAAGCAACACCAAAACAATCAGCTATTAAAAATCCTATGAGGGTCACTATGAGTCGGACCTGACTTGATGGCACCTAACAACAACAACAATAACAACAACATACAACATCATTAAGAAAATTTCAGTTTTATTTAGGACAGAAATTACATATATTTCTATTACTAATTTATATTTACATAAGTATATAAATCACAGCTATCATGTAGGGATAAGTTTGTAGATCATAAGCACGACCACATAAAAATAGATTTAACCTATAAAATCAAAGCATATCCACACTACTATAGTTATAATTTACTTAGAATTATTTGCTAATAGTTATCTCTTTCATAAAAGAAAAAATCTGCAAGTAGATAGTGTAGTTTCAGTTTATATGTGAGGAAAGGGAAGTTTGGGGAGACTATATATGTGCCCAATCCTGAAACAATCAGCCATTGAAAACCCTATGAAGGTTGCTGTGAGTTGGACTGGACTTGATGACATCTAACAACAACAACAACAACAACATATGTGGGCAAGGCCCATATTTGCTAACAGCAGGATTTGAAGGTGGAGTCACCTGGGTCCAAAGCCCTCATCCTTTACTCTTAGTGACATTGTCTTCCTTTAAGATATTCCCATGCATCTACCTGCAAATGTCACTCCTATTTCTAATAAAGCTCTGTGCAGTGCTTTCCTCAAAGGGTCTTTCAGACATGCTAATGGCTGTGAAGGAAAAACAAAACCAAACAAATACAAAGACTGATACTTGCTGCAGTAACGAATCAAACCCAATGTAAATATGGGTCGAAAGACAGCAAGCTGATAAGCAGAAAAATAAGTGTGTCACAGACAGCTTGTTGCCAATGTCATCTTACACTTTTTCTATTTCCTTCCAGCCCTTATGGAATCCTCTACATCACTGCTTTACTTACAGGTTGGGGTTTAGCACAGTTGGTAGAGTTCCTCTCTATACTCTCTAACGCTCTGGGTTTGATCCCCAGTACCTCCCATATGGGAGAAGGATGTGGCAGCCTACTAACAAAACAATCCTGAAAATATCAGTCATTGAAAACCCTATGAAGAGCAAAGAAGCACTGACATAGTGCCGGAGAGGGTTTTTTTCTGTTGTGCATAATGTCGCTATGAGTCAGACCTGACTCTGGTGCCTAACAACTGCTTTTCAGATCTCACTTCCTGGAAGCTTCCTCCATTTTGTCTGATTTCTCAAGATTTTGATGACTTTTGGTGACCAATGGATAAAAACAAATTATCCTAGTAATCTGGTTAATCTGGTAGTAAGCTAATTTATACCTATTCAGAGAAATATAATAATAATAATAATAATAATACTGAAAAAGGAATAAAATAAACAATAATGGCAAACAAAACCATCTTCCCTCATACATGGCTTGACACTGAAGACCAAAATTACCTATAACCCTCTGCTACTCCTCCCCAATAAAAAGTTGACTGCATAGATATGACTACTATTTCATGACTGGCCCAAGCAAGTGACATGGTTGCTTATTACAGGAACTTCTGGAAGATCCACTAAGTCTTTAAAGGAAAGCATCTATTGTTAGTTGCCATCGAGTCAGTGTCTGACTCATAGTGACCCAGGTGAAACACTATTGTCAGTGCTTCTCTGCTATTCATAGAGTTTTCAATGGCTATTTTCTGGGAGTGGGTTGCCGGGTCCTTCTCCCAAGCCTACAGCACCTGGTGTTCCCAGGCAAGTACTAACCAGGCCGGACTGTGCTTAGCTTCCGAGATCTGATGGGATCTGACACCACAGTGCTAGGGCTGTAGGTTGGTGTTATCTACAGAATGGGAAATGCATGGGCTGAGTTTTCAGGACACACCACACCCTTGGAAAAGCCCCATCTCCGAATGCTTGAAGGAAAGTCCTTTGCACTTGCTTTTCCTGGGCAAGCACACTTCTTTGCATAAGGCCCTTCCACTCCCAGACATCTCAAGGAAGTGGGGACTTCATGCCTCTGTGACTGTGGTTAGAGGACACTGTACATCACTGAAGGGACAGGCCCAGACTGGGAAGGCAGACTTTGGTGGGGAGAGAGAACATTACTAAATCCATCCTGAGTCTTCCTTCTCTTTAGCTAGCACCGAGGAAACACTGCAGTCCCAGGATGGTCAAAGCAAATAATTCTGGCGTTTAAGAAATAACATGCAAGATACAGCACCCTAGTTGGCTCTAAATGAGAAAGCGTCTTGATTTCTGCTGTGACTCTTCTGAGCATGCGCCCTTCCTCGACATGATTCTATAGTGATTATCTCATAATACTTAACAACAAGCTCCCCTAGAAAGTGCTAATGAATACATAGGAGCATCTCATCAGTGTTTACCCTGCTGGTGTCCAGGGGCTCCCTGGAGGCATGGATGAATGTGGAGCAGCCCGTGGTCACTTGGCTGGAGATAATCCCCCCAGGTGCAAGGTCCAGCCATGCATGCACTGCCTCCATACTGCATGCTCTCCAGCCTCTGACAAAGTCCTTCAGCCTTAAGGTCCTCAATTCCTGGATCAAAGAGAAACCCTCCACTCACCTGGTTAAACTGGCTAATCCTAAATCGGCTTTTAGATAGTCATTTAACAACTCAGGCCCTCCAGCAGGATCTTGTGCAAATCCCAAGGTAAATGAGGCCTAGGGGGAGTGAAATGAACCAACACAAAGATGTAAAAAAGAACAAATTCTCCACGTAAGTTGCATTTTATTCCTTTTGTTTGAGAATTAAGGCCAGATATAATTTTTAAAACGGGCTATCTGTTCTTCAGGTTTATACATTGCTACATGAATAGCAGAAATCAAACAACAAAGCTGAATTTCCTATTAAAATTTCCCTTTTCTTTTTAAAGTATTTACTAGTGATGCATTGTATAGGTCATCTTCTTGAGGCTGGATATCGTTGCCTCTAATTTATTCATGCCTTGGTGAATAAGTGCACACTTTCAAAATGTTTGTGTTTTGTTATGTAAAGAAGCATGTCCTTTTAAGAGTATTTTCTTCACTCTGGCAATGACACAAAAATTTGAGTGCTCCAGAAAGTTCTCAAATTTAAATCCTTTACATACCTATCAGTGCGCTGATTCAACAGTTCTAGAATGAAACCAGGAATGTGTGTGTGTGTGTGTGTGTGTGTGTGTGTGTTTAACCAAGCCCAACAGGTGATTTTGTGCATGCTTAAAACAGGCTCTGTGTTTTTTAAGGAAAGTTTTCTTTTTTATTTATAAATTTTCATCCAAAAGTAAAAAGGAGTAAAAGACAAATGAAGCCAGCACATCCTGTGGGAGGGCATTGCAGTGGTACTGCAGGCAGCCACAAAAGGAGTCCCCGGCTGCCTAGGGAACGGCGCCTCCCATGGGCTCCACCAGCTGGGGCCTGGCAGGAGCAGATCAGCACAGGAAGATTCAAGGCAAGAGAGCAATTCGGAGCTCTGATGAGTGATTTTGAAAGGAAGGAATGATTTGAGTGGCAGCCACATGGTTTAACTTAACAATGAACCTACAGGTTTTGAAAATTGCATGCTGGATTTCCTCATAAACATACATCAATCTTAAAGAACAGAAGGCTCTGCACTTTGGTATGCAATCTTGTGGGAGTTTTTTCTCATTCCGTACAAAAATACAGAAACGTACATTGGAGTTGAGAATTTAAAAATGTAGAGAAATAAGAAAAACTTTCAACAAATAATTTAATAAGAAGCAAGTGGGCGAATGTGAGCTCCAGTCACTTTCTATTTAAATTAGGAAACCTTTGAATTTGCTTTAGGAGTTGAAGCACAGGGTTCTTTGGGATTTTTTTCTCTCTAGTTCTTTTTTTTTTTTTTTTTTTTTTTTTTTTTTTTTTTTTTTTTTTTACCTGCACATCATTTCAGAATGAAGTGGTAGCAATTATTGTCAGGGACCCAAGCAAGCGCTAGCACTTAAGAAGAAGAATGGTACAGAGTGAAATTGGGGTGCCACCTGCCACCAATCTTAAGCACTTGTCTTTTTCTGATACATAATTATAAAGGAAAGAAGAAAGAAATATGAGCACACAGAGTTATAAAAAGTGTTATTTTACTGTTCTTTTGGAATTAATAGAATACAAAAAAAAAATCTCTGGTTTGTCTTGCAGGAAGTTTAGTACGTTTCTAGGATTAAATGGCTTTCCTATTCTATGAAGGATCTGATGTAAACCCTTGTACCAAGGCTTAAAGTCTTAGGTCTGTTAGAAGTTTCCATCAGTCAGTCTGTATGTCAGTGGATAAAGTCGGTTGCTGATATAACCTATTCATTGCTCTCTGGAAAAATGCATCAAACCACAGAAGTATTTTTTAATGATGAAGGCAGACTGGGGAAATGAAGTCTCCTCTGATGATAAAATGCATTTTCTAACACCAATAATACCAAAGGATGGTAATAATATAGATGGGCTAGAAAATTCATGTAATAGTACTGACAATGTGAAAAGAAATTCACTACAGAAAAAGTTTCGATTTTAAACATAATTGAAACCCAAGGATATATAGAAAAATATTACCATAAAAGATAAGCAAATGGAAGAGAAGTCTTCAGTGGGGGTGGGGGTGGGGTGGGACAGGGGAGGAAGTACACAAGAGGGTAAGGGGGAACTTATCTGTGTAATGTACAACAAAATACATATGTGGAAATGTCACAATGAAATGCATGTCAGAATGAATCACATTAAGGTGTACATTAACATTTTCCAATTAAAAAAAGGGAAGAGAAGTGATTTATTGAGGGCTCATGCTTAGGGGAGCACAATTGAGAGAGGCAGGGAGGCACGGCATCATGCAGCCTCAGGTCATGGTGGATCAGAGGCACAGAGCAACAAAAGCTGTGGGTCTGGGGTAACCTCCAAAGGCCTTCCCTCAGGGACCCACGTCCACAAAGCTAGGAGCCCACCTCCCAAAAGTTTCATAGCCTCCACAAACAGCGCCACCACCTGGGAACTGTATGTTCAAACACATGACCTTTGGGGGGACATTTTAGATTCAAAAATAAAATAAAATACATTTTCTAACTGGCAACACCTTGGACCAACATTTTACTATAGTGCTCTTCTAAGTGTGTATTTGATGAGGTGATTAAAAAAAAAGAAGAAGAAGAAGGTGAGTTTTCTTTGATTCCTATCTTTAGTTACTTCCAGGAACTTGAAAGCATCTCTCATTTCCAAGTTTAGAAGTTCTCATTCTATGTATATTCTTCTGGAAATAATTTATTTTGCACATTCAATACCAGACTAAGGGAGAGGCAATAAAATTTTACTCTCACATTCTCTTTTATATTAATTTGATGCACATTTTTAATACTTAAAATATCTGCATTGCATGAAGACATTATGTATAGAGGGATGTATGTAGTATGATAGTCAACAATTATTTGACCCTTGCTCCTTCCTGACCTGTATACTGTAGTAAGAGAAATGTTAACAAGGTGGGAGAAGATGGGTAGAGATAAAATTCGTCTGGTCCTGATCTTGGTCTTCGAGGGGTTGGTGTAGTATATAATATTTGAAAACATAGGATAGTAGATCTTAATAAGCCTGGTGGAAAGTGTTCAAGCATGCATATGCTTTATATACTAGTGAATTCTTTTTTTTTTTTTTTTTTTTTTGCGGTACTGGGGGTTGAACCCAGGGCCTCACTCTTGCATGCTCTGCAAGTGCTGGACCACTGAGCTGCACCCTCAGCCCAGTTTTTCACTTTTTGAGACAGAGTCTTGCTAAATTACACAGACTGCCACTGGTCTCGAACTTGCAATCCTCCTGCCTCCACCTCCAGAGCCGCTGGGATTATAGGCGTGTGCCACTGCACACGGCTTATGCTAGTGAATTCTTAATAGACTCCTCCTCTAGTTCATGTTAAATTTACTAACGCTGTAACAATGTTGTTGAAATTATTGGGTTACTTTTCAGTCTAGTTAGACTGACAAACCTTTTATGAAGCATTTTAAATCAACATTATGAAATTGTGTCCCAATAATGGGAGTCCATAAAAAACTGGTTGGCCACTGTTCTGTTATCCTGTTTTTACAGTTGCTCTGAAGTTATAGTATACTTCCCAGATATTCTCAGGGCCCAATGATGACTATAGAAAATATGTTTACTAACAGGTAATAAAGGTGAATTTTGACATTTTCCTTCAGTTTGAACAACTATATCCCAGAACTGATGTAGTCTACATCTGCATGGCCAGGCAGATATATGTTAACATGTTTCCAACTATCATAATTAAGCTTTTGGCTTAAAAAGACACTGTAATAAAGTTATATCTTATTGTGAGCTGTAGAATAATACAGGTTCTTAAATATGAACAGAAGGTAACAATAGAAAAATGAAAAAACTCAGCTTTTCTGGTGAAACGTGTTGTTTGAAAGAAATTCCATCACTTTCAACAAATATAAAACAGAAATATGGTGGTTCTTTGCTAGTGTAAAATTTTCTTAAGCCAAATCTAGTGAGTAAATCAGCTGCTATGTACTGCAGGCTGGAACTTTATTAAGGCTATCAATTCTGATGAATCCACTTGGATTTGTCAAAGTGGCTAGCACTTCCTAGGAGAGAGACTCATTCATGTTACATGTGGCTCAAGGTTGGCTTCGTTATATTAGCATTTTCCCCTTTTACAACCTGGTATTCATTTCCTGCTGGTACTTTCCATCTCAGTTTAGATGATTCTTGGACTTGGGATATATATTTACTTCCTTCCCTCATCACAAACCACCAAACCCATATGTCTAAAAAAATTTTTCTTTGAATGTAGAAAAGCTTGTTCACTTTTTCCTTAAGAGGAACTTTGGTAAAACTGAAAAGCACAAGGAGAAAAAAGAAAACAAAAATCTTATTCAATCTTATCAACATATTTTAACGTCAAGTGACTATAAAAATCACCTTAACAAGGCTTTAAAAATAGCCCAGATTCTACGCAGCAGAATAACTCACCACCCTATTGTGAAAGGTGAGAGAGATTTCCTCATTCAGTTCTTAAACAATTCCTTGAGAACAAACCTTTCCATACATTCTAATCACTCTGGTCATCTGACATGGCTTGATGGTCCAGGGGGTCAGGGGCTCATCTCATCTCATCATCTTTGTAGTCCAGGAAAACAAGCCAATAAAAGTTAGCTTGGTTAAATTTTTGTAGCTGATACTATTAGCAGAATGTGGAGTTTATCATTTGGGAGGAGGGTAAAATCAAGATAGATAGAAAACAAACATTATACTCACATAGCACAGAAAGAAATACAACAAAACGTTAGCCAATTGCATAACAAAATAACATTGTGAAACAGCCCTGAATAGGGACAAATTTGCTTTGCTGTGTAAAAAGTTGAGCCATCTTGTTTATGCTACTATATCCTTGTTACTGTTTTCTAAACTTTTACCCGAAAATCTCCTCAATATTTTTCAGTGTCATCAGTAATATTTTAAGTGAAACATATTTTTGGATAGAATCACTACTGAAAAATTTAAATGCATTTGGCTTGTGCTACACTCCATAAAATATGGAATATTTTAAATAAAATATACACTACATAAAATATGTAGAAGGCATCAGATCTTTACCAACATCAAAACCTGAATGTCTTATATCTGAGGAGGTTGTTTCTAAGATTTCATTCTCATGCTAACCAACAAATATTTCACAGACCAAATGAGAATTTCATTTTGTTATTGTTATTTAACCATAAATTAGTTTTTGGTTAAAGTGACTGAGTTATTATAAAAAAATTACAAAGAGAAAAAAACCCTTAAAATATATGAACAATTACCAAAAAAGTGCTTTGCATATCTTCAGGAAGAAGCATGTCTTGTCTTGATTTGAAATTTCATTCATCTTTTTCCCCAATGAAAATTTGTTATTGCAATGCTAAGTAGAAGCAGCAAGTATTATATTTTAAAAATTTCCACCTAAATGCCATTTATACAATTTTAAGAATCATAACCTCCCAATAATGAAATAATTTTTCCTTCAGAATATCATGATTTAGCAGAGGACCTGACTCCTCTCCACATGTATAGTTCTGGTTAGTCAAGTGACATTTTTGTGACCATGGTTTCTTTATCTTTGAACAAAGGATTAATAATAATAGTAAATATTTTTGACAACTTATTCTGTTAGTGATGGTTAGTGGTGGTTCATAATGTTGTGATGTCATTATATAATTATTATCATCTTACAGGTGAAGAAACTAGGGCAAGAAAAGTAAAGACACTATCTAAAGTTATGCAATAAATTGCAGAGCCAGTATTTGATCCCAGGTTATATTACTTCAATATTTTTCTTTGGTAAGTTAGTACTTGTTAATCTTAAACCACTCAGCCTTAGCATTGCTTTAAGTGTGAATTAAAGGTTAGGATAAATAGTAGAACCTTCATATTTGCATGTGGGTTCAGAAAAATGTATCCACTTTCATAACTTTTTTTAGTCCTTTAGACTTACATTACAAATAATTACATGTATAATAGTCCTGGTGAATTTAAGGATGTGAAAACAACTAAGTTCTTCCCCACTGAATAGAAATTCAAGATTATTTTTACCTGGCATTATTTATTTTAGGCTTTCATGTTCTGTACTTAAATCATTATGTGAAGAAATATTAAACAGAACTAAGAAGAGGATACTGAAAGAGAAAATATGAATTCAAGTGTGAATTTTACATAAGGATATTAGCATTTAATTATGTCAGTATTCCTTGGGTTAACATAAAACCGGATAGATATTAACAGCAGGCAGGCATGATGGATAATTAAGTAGAGATATCAGCTGGGTGCAGTGGTGCAAACCTGTAATCCCAGAGACTCAGGAGGCAGAAGCAAGAGGATCCAAAGTACAAGACCAGAGGAAGTCTGTGTAATTCAGTGAAACCTTGTCTCAAAAAGAGAGGAAAAAAAAAAGGGCTGGGGGTGTAGCTCAGTGGTACAGCACTTGCAAAGCATATAAGCCTGAGACCCTGGGTTCAACCCTCAGTACCACAAAAACAAAACAAAACAAAGTACAGATATAAAGGTGTTCATTTAATAGTTTTTATTGAGCAGCACATGGTTGTATAATTATTGAAGTCTCTGGTATTGAACTTTATAATTTTCATTTTTATAGTTACTTTTATAAGAATACTAAAACATTTCAATTGTTTCTGGAAAAATTCCTTTGTACACATGGATCTTAATGTTAAATTTCTAAGAAGAAATAATTAAGAATTCAGATATTCTGATTAGTGTGCTCTGTCATTAGATATTCTCACATAGTTTTTCTCAGAAGTAAAAGATATTTAATATAAACTTACCATTTTTGGTGTATTAAGTGTATTCACATTGTTGTATAACCATTGCCTCTATTTGAACTCTTTCATTACCCCATACAGAAACTTTGTATCCATTAAACAATAACTCCCTCACTCCTTCTTTCCCTCAGACTCCAATTAACTTGTATTCAACTTTCAGCTTACATGAATTGCTTATTCCAAGTACCTCATAAAAGTAGAATCATAAAATGTTTACCTTTTAGTTTCTGGCTTATTTCACTTAGCCTATTTTCAAGGTTCATCCATATGTAGCAAGTATTAGAATGTCCTTCCTTTTTTAAGACTGAATAATATTCCATTGTATGTATATATCTTACTTTGTTCACCCATTCATCTCTTGATGGACATTTAAGTTGTTTCCCCCTTAAGCTATTATGAGTAATGCTGCTGTGAATATTGGTAAAGATGTTTCTGCTGAGTCTTTGATTTCTTTTAGATATATACTTAGAAGTGTAATTGCTGGATCAAATGACAATTCTATATGTACTTAACTTTTTGAGGTACTGCCAAACATTTTTGCATGGTGGAGTCATCATTTTACATTCCCTCCAGCAATGTACAGGTGTTCCATTTTCTCTACTTTGGCATCAACAGTTATTATTTCTGTCCCTCCCTCCTTCATTTCCTTCTTTCCTTCATTCCTTTTTTCCTTCCTTTCCTTTCCTTTCCTTTCCTTCTTTCTTGTCTTTCATAATAGCAGTCCTAATAGGTGTGAAATGCATCTCATCATGGGTCTTATTTGTAATCCTAATGACTAATGATGTCTGTAAAAGATTAAGGTGCTTTTAACAAATAATACACTTTCTAAGAGCCACACAGAAATTCACCTCTTATAACTTTACAAATCATTGAAAATCAAAACTTATTCCTCAAAACTTTCATTGGAACAGAAAAGGATAACTATATAGGAGGCAACATAATGTATATAAAATACAATTTATAAACACAGAGACTGAATTTAAAATCAACTTCCTCATTTGTAAGCAGTTAAGATCTTGGGAGTTTCCCTAACTTGGGAAGCATTGACTGCCCATGGGATATTTATTATAAGGCTTACACTGAGTTATGCACCTGTATTAGCTCATTGCTGCTTCCCCAGCACTTACAGTAGTGTCTGGCTTATGCTGTGATTGTTGTGAGGTGTCATCGAGTTGGTGTCCAACTTATAGCGACCCTATGTACAACAGGTAAAACACTATTGTTAGTGATTCTCTGCTATTCTTAGGGTTTTCAATGGATGATTATTTTGGGGGGAGTGGATTACTGGGTTCTTTTCCCTAACCTACATCATCCGTGTTCCTAGGTGGTCTCCCATCCAAGTACTAACCAGGCCCAATCCTGCTTAGTATCCGAGATCTGATGGGATCACATGCCACAATTGTCTGGCTGCAGCCTGTCTGGCTTACAGGGGGTGCTTTATATGTATTTCCTGAATGGGTAAATACTGCTTGTAATATAACTCAAATAATTATAACTAAGTGCAAACATGAGTCCTTCTAAACAAATTTAAGTAGAAGATCCCAATTTATATATTTTTATAATTTTAAAAATATGATTTAAGGATAATATACTTATGTAGGTAGATTATCAAAATATAAATATATAGTTCAGAAACATTGGAATCTACAATATAATCTTAAATTTCAAAACTGCCAGAGAAACTAATGGCTGAAGTAGGGAACTGTATATCCTTCTTCAGTTCATACTGCTTGGATTTTGAAATGATTGAGGAAATCTCTTAAATAAGAATTGAATGAGTAATCTAGACCATAAGAGTTACTAAAGTTGTTTTGGGGACATGTAACTACATAGATTCAGGTACTGATATCTCAGTATATACTATTCATTATAAAAATATGAGTTGTGTAAATGACCGCACATATAATATATGGAGACAAGCTAGATCTCTGGTTTTCCCCTTGGTTTTTCAAGTATTTTTAGCACTTCCTTTGTGTTTGTCTCTCTGTTTGATTTCTGCAATTCATACTCTTTTAAATCCACTCAGAGTAAACAGAATGTCTTTGTACTGTACATGAAAATGAGGTAAATTGAACAATATACTGCAGATAATTCAACCTTCCCGTAACTTTGTTTTCTTAAACAAGATGAATTAGAAACAAAGTTATATATTACTTACTTTCTAGGCAGGCAAAAGTCAGTTTTGAAATAGTATTTTTTTTTTTACACAGCCTTAGGAAAATCATCTTTAAAGTTTCCTGCTTAAAATTAAAAAACAAGCAAACAAAAACATTCTTCATATGTTCCCTGTTCTATGTTGTTGTTAGGTGCCATTTAGTTGAGTGGACTCATAGCAACCCTCATAGGGTTTCCAGTGTCTGTGTTTTTCAGGAATGTTTTGACAGTGGATTGCCAGATCCTTCTCCTGCTTTTGCAGCAAGAGGGATCCAACCTGGGGCCTCAGTGTTTGCAGAGCAGCACTCTACCAACTGGGCTAAACCCTCAGCCCTCCCTGTTCTATGGAATTATTAATGGACTAAGCTTTCCTCTCAGATTAAGTGAATTCTTAATGGCATTTTTTGATGAAATGCTGATTTCTCCAAAGGGGTGAAGGCTGCTTGGAAAATGCTCACGTTCACTGTCTGAGGGGTTTTCTTACATTCAAATTCTATTTGAAAGATTCCTCCTCTGTGTGTGTCCTCCTGGCAGTCTCCCTAGGTGGCAGCATTTGCCTTAGGGACTGTCGCTCTGTCTTTTCTCTCTGTACCACCTTCTTTGTGAATGTGCTACATTTGGACCACAAAAAGGCTGCCTGATGAGTACCAGACTCACTGAGACATGAAGTGGGGACCACATCGCTTGTGAGTAAACGTGGAAGCATTTACTATGTGAATCCTATTTGTCTCTCCTCGGTCAAAACCGCTGTGCTTACCCCAAATCAATTCTTGTGAACTGAAAGATGGAGATGCTTCCAAAGGAAATGAGTAAATCCTCAATCTGAAAACTTTTTTCCCCACCCCCACCCCATCCGCAATATGTTCTCCCAGGGGACTTGTATCCTTCCTCCTTAGAATAACACCACTGAGGTTTTATTAACCTGGTCGAAACCTAGAACCTCACAAAATGTTAAACAAACAACAACAAAAAGGCCTGAGTTTCCTCGTAAGCACATGTATTCACTTGTTATGCAGAGATTGAAATAAAAGCTCCAAACTGAGGTTTGCCCATCTCCAGTGTAGGCTGGTGGTGGGAAATATGGTTCTAGAGCTCAGGTCTTAGAAGTAGCTGAAATGCAGCATCATCAGGGCCTCCATCCACAGTCATTTGGTCTGTACTGCTGCATCAAGCCCTCCATTAAGAAGGCCCCAGAACTTGGTTTAGTGCTCTGCTGTAATTCTTAATAACTTTTGAACAATAGGCCCTGCATTTTTATTTTGCACTGGCCCCATAAATTAGGTAGTCATTCTTGCTGCATTTTTGGTCAGGGTAGTATCTCAAATTGGCAATACTCACATCAAGAGTAAGAACAAGGGCTGGAAGCAGTGGTGCACACCTGTAATCCCAGTGATTTGGGATGAGGAGGCAGGAGGATAGTAAGTTTGACGTCAGAGGCAACCTGCATAACTTAGTGAGACTCTGTCTCAAGATAAAAAATGCAAAGGGGCTGGGGGTGCAGCTTAAAGGGTGTGCAATGTATGCACAGGGCCCTGGATTGAGTTCCTTAGTACCTCATATGTGTGACACACACACACACAGACACACACACACACACACACACACACACGAAGAAGAAGAAGAACAAGGTCTTACCTGGACTAGTAACAGGTATTTCCTCTGTAGTCAATGAAATATGAAGTATATCAAATGTTTTGTGATAGCTAAGTCCCTTATAGCCTGCAGCCGTACCACTGTGGCAACTGATCCCATCAGATCTCAGAAGCTAAGCAGGGTCGGGCCTGGTTAGTACTTAGATGGGAGACCACCTGGGAAGCCCAGGTGCTGTAGGCTTGGGAGAAGGATCCAGCAACCCACTCCCAAAAACCAATCAGCCATGGAAAACCCTATGAAAAGCAGAGAAGCACTAACAATAGTATTTCCAGTGTTATACGTAGGGTCACTGTGAGTTGGACTTGGACTTGATGGTACCTAACAATAAAAAGAAGTCCCTTAGGTATAGTAGAAAGCATTCCTATAGATTTCTCAAATGTTTAAAGTTAGTTTTCCCAATTAGTAGCAAGATTTTCTAAATTCATGTTAACTGAGAAAAAAAATGATTGATGGAATGGAAATAGTGCTCATTTTTTTCTGGTCCAAAACTTGGATATATTTGAACATCCCTATTTCCATGGGTCCAACTGGAATCCAGAAATTGAGTAGCATACATAGATGAAAGAGGACAAACCAAACCAAATCTATTGTGTTTTGGTTGACGCATCTCATGAGCTGTTAGTATGGCTGGAAGAATTATGAGATGCTACTATAGAAATGAAGAGAACAGGCAATCAGATTTTAACTGAAAGTGTGCAAAAGAAAAACGTAAATCAGGACATTGACATTAGTTTTTCAATACATTTTTAAGAAAAAAAAGCATTAACTAATGGTTATTTTGGAAAAAAAACACACTTACTTTCATCTTGAAATAGTAATATTAGCTAGAATATGTACCATCATGTTACTGCTTGGACAAAATAGTTGTCTAAACTAGTTAAGAGAACAAAGGTTAGATTTACCAATTGAGGTTCATGGCTGCATGTATTCAGCTTATTTCATTAACATCTGATCAAATGTTTCTTTTAATAGTGGTTAACTTTGTGGAGTTTGAATAAATAAAGAACATGTAACCAACCCAATAAACTCCATTAGGCAAGGGAGAATGCAAATAGTATCTAGCCCTCTGGTCATCCCACTAAAACCTTCCTAGATGCTGGGGTATAAGTCACAAAAGTCCTACCAAGATGTGATCTCTAGAGAAGCTTGTTTACACTGAACTCATATAATTGAAAAATATGATATAAGGAAAGGAGGGGAGGAAAGGAGAGGGAAGAAGAAAGGAAGGACAAAGAGGGAGAAAAAGAAGGAAAGACTGAGAGAGAGGGAAAGAAAAAAGGTAAAAGGGAAGTTCCTATGCCTACATGGGCTATGGGGCTGGGATTTAGCTCAGTTGGTAGAGCACTGCGCTGCAGTCTCTGAGGTCACAAGTTCAATACCCAGCACTGCAAAAATGGGAGAAGGACCTGGCAATCCACTCCCAAGGCAATCCCGAAACAGTCAGCCATTGAAAACCCTATGAGGGTCGCTATGAGTTGGATACGGACTCTACTGCACCTAACAACAAGAACAACAACAACATGGGCTATGGAATTGTTGTTGTTAGGTGCTGCGGAGTCATGTCTGACCCACAGTGATCCTCGTAGGGATTTTCAAGGACTGATTGTTTCAAGATTGCCACATTAGTTAGTAAGCATAAAAGGGAATCTGGTTTACAGTATTACAGAAAGGGATTTAAGATTTTTGATTTCTAGAACTGCATGGGGTCTTCTCCCAACTTTTGGATTGTGTATTTAAAAATGAATATGCTAGAGGGAAGCTCCATACACATAAATGTTGGTAAATGGGGTGAAAGTACAATTTACATAGACTTTCTGGTCTTAAACCTAAAGACAATCACCATCCCTCAACAAGGGACTAGGATACAATATTATCATTTTACCTTATTGGATGTCTACAGCCCTATTTTTAAAGGTAAAATCTTCATTCACCAAGTCAATAATAAATTCTGAACTTCTACCTAAATATAAGGATCATACTGTATGTAAGTTTTCTCACAAGTAGTAAGGTCATACATGACATATTCATTGTCTAAAGGCTTTTTTTGGGGGGGGGAGGGTGGTACTTAGGGGTTGAACCCAGGGTCTCACAGAATACTGTACAAGTGCTCTAGCACTGGGCTGTACCCCCAGCCCATTTAAAAATTTTTTATCTGGAGACATGGTGTCTAAATTATGAAGGCTGCCTCTGTCCTTGAACCTGCGATCCTCCTCCCTCCACCTCTCCAGTTGCTGGGATTACAGGCATGAAGCACCATGCCTGACCCTGTCTGAAGGCTTTTAAATGCTCTCAGAATAAAAAGTGATTATAAAAATTAAAAGATTGTGAAGAAAATGCTAAAGGGAGAACACAGGATTTTGTGTTAAGCAAACAAGATACTTTCCTACAAGTCTTTCTGACTACATGGTTTGGACTGGGGTAAGACAGTAGAATGAGTCACTATCAGCATTGGAATAACTCAAGGAGATAAACAGAGAAGTTGTCTAAACAAACAAATTATAATTCTATTCCTTGATGGCATTTATAGGAACAGTCACTTTTCCCCCAAGCCGATAGAATATCAAGCAGTACATAAACATTGAAATAAATCGCCTATTCTAGGTGTATGTGAAAAGGAAAGGCATCACAGTGTAACCAGGCACATATGCATCCCGCATAGTTTCTTTCTGAGATATACCCCTGTTTTTTCCTCCCGGTTGGAAATATACATCTGTTTCTTGTCCCCCATTTGATATTATCCAATAAAATCCAAGTTTTAGAGACACTTGTCTGGAATATCAATGATTACTTGATTTCTCAGCTCATAAATCTAACCACAGTCCTTGCTGGACAGATCTTAGTTATAAAGTAACTCAGTCTATGGTGCCATCTGCTCTTTGCTTCTCTCCACCATGAATCTCTTTGTAACCATCCACTCCATCACTGTCAAGACTGATGTCAATTGTCTTCCCAATTCTTTATGATGGAGGAATATACACTGTTTAAAGTGGGGCAGAAATGCCCGTGGAGGTTTGTAGTCTTTCTGGATATCAGCATTGTGAACATTAAAGTTCAGGTTTGAAGTTAAATTACAAAACTTGCTGTAATAGAGGCCATTGGAACAAGGAAGCCAATCCTCTGCAAAATTCCTTCCATTAATACTTTTGTGGATGCCTCTCCTGTGCCCCCTATACACACCCTTTTTCTTCATTTACCTCTGTCTTTGATTTTTACAAGCTTTCACATATTCATGATCTTTTCTTTTCAATAAGCTACAACACATTCTTAATGGTGCTTTAGACATTCTTATTTTAGCTTTAGAATATTTGGCAGCCCAGTCTAACTGGGTGGGAGTACAAGTTAGCTGAAGAAGAATTCCCCTGTTGTAAGATGCTGTTTTTCAAAAATAAAACCTACTAGAATAGCTGAAATAAAAAATAATAATAATACCAAATGCCGGCAATAATGCAAACAGACTAGATCATTCATGTAATACTGCTGAGAATATAAAAAGGTAGATTGCTATAGGAAAAAAGTTGGGGCTTATATCAAAATCAAGATGCACATATATAGCTAAATATTCTCACAAAAAGACACGCAAATAGAAAGGAGACCATTGGTGGGGAGGGTGAAGGTGGGGGAGGAGGGTCATGAGAGGGTAAGGGGGAAGTTACGTGAGCAATGTACAATGAAATACATATATGGAAATGTCATAATGAGACAGGGAGTAGGACCTGGCGAGCCACTCCCGAAACAACTAGCCATTGAAAACCCTATGGATAGCAAAGAAACACTGTCAGATATAGTGCCTGAAAATGAGGCCCCCAGGTTGGAAGGCACTCAAAAGACTACTGGGGAAGAGTTGCCTCCTCCAAGTAGAGT
>VMDO01025061.1:15841-28873 GCA_007922755.1 Pedetes capensis | reverse complement strand
AAGGTTGACTTGACCCTGTCACTCCAGCTTCTCCTGACTTTGTTGTTTTGGTTTAGGTAAAATATGTTTGTCCAATCAAAATGACATAAGTGAATTCTGAAGACCGTTTAGTGTTTTGGTCACTAGGTACTCTGGGGGGGTACTTTATCTTACCACATGTGCCATTGTTCTATAAAGTAGGGTTTCTGTGAACATGGGTCAAGGAGCCAAGCAAAAAAACAACATTCAACCTCTCATCTCTGGCACTGGGATGTTCATTACAGTGTTTTTTGAAATCATATAAAATTGGAGTCAGCCTAAGAAGTTATTGATGGGAGAATGAATAAGTACAGTGAGGTGCATTTTTACAATGGAAGACTATAACTTTAGTGCAAATGATTGAACTTGAAGTACATGTATCACTATGGGTCCAAATTGAAAACATATTTATAATATCTTATTACTGATATAAAGGTTAATAACATGTAAAACAATGCCGTATATTGTTTGGGGACACAGTCATATGTATACATTCGTCACATTAAAAGTAAAAGAAAGGATACAACCATTGTCAAGATAAAGGTTATTTCTGGGAACAAAAAGATGAAAATGAAATCATGAGGGGTGAAATAAAAAGGGATTTGACTGTACCTATAATATCTTATTTATTAAACTAGGTGGTGAATATGTACATGTTCATTGTTTTTCTGTATACATTTTTGATATAGTAAATATTTATCAGAAATTAAAAGCACTAATCAAATATATGCATGGGAATAGCCCATCAAACAGAAATCCACCCAGTTTCAGCATGGACTGAGCTCTTCCATACACCTGGAGTTGGAAGTTGTACAGGCCAACAAATTTGTGCTGATCTGAGAAAGGGCAGGCCATTTAGTGCCACACCTTTAAAAGTGAGCTTTGTGTTGTAAACTTTCTGAGACCTGGAAGCCATTAACACATTATGACTGAATTAGATAGTCGTGGGAGCTGGGAGATAGGACCAAGAACATGGTTGGGTTGAGGAGAAACAGAGATAGTTCTAGAGGAGTGGCAATAATTTCTTTTTACAAATGAAGGCCAATTCAGGAAAAATTAAAATGTTTATTTGATATTTTTCTTCCTTCTTTGAAGTAAAAAGATCTTTGCTGAGTTGTAACTGCGATTAGTCATTTTATAAAACAAAAGAATGTTAGTGAGACCATTTGTCTGTTACTAAAACATAAATACCCAGCCATATTGGTGAGATATCTACACAGAGGTGCCTTTCTAATATTTCATCTTGAAGTTAGATTGTAAATCTGTCGCAAGGTTGAGTGTCAATGCAAGACCTATGCTTTGGTGGGTACCTCATCATAGATTTAGAGCAGGGGATGACAAACTATAGCTCATGGGCCAAATCAGGTCCTGGTCTATTTTTGAAAATACAGTTTTATTGGAACACAACTATGTTAATTCTTTTATGTATTATCTATGATTTCTTTTACACTATAATGGCAAAGATGAATATCTATGAGAAAGGCCAACTGGCCAACAAAGCCTAAAGTATTTAGTACATGTCTCTTTACAGAAAATTTATCAATCTCTAAGAGTATGAGAGACTGACCAGCAAGACAAAGCTGTGTGATGCTGTGGAGAGGTTTTAAACAGGAGAAGGGAGAAGCAGAGGAAGAGAAGCTCAGGTCAAGTTAGATTCATTTCCCAAGTCTACCATCAAGTGGCTCTATCTTCAATTATTCTGAAGTTATTCCAATTCGTTTTCCTCTGACATATCCAATGCAGCCATCAGCTACTACCTTTTTTTTTTCTACTGGCCCCAGACCCAGGCAAACACAAAATCCATTCATTATCAAACTCTAATAATCCCTCCCTTACCTCTCTAATCTGCTTCTCTACTTTATTATCTCAGATGGCAGCCATTTGATTCTTCCAATTGTTTAGGCCAAAACTCTTGCAGTCATTCTTGACTGCTATTATGGTTTGCCCCCAAGGGTCATGTGTTTGAATACTTGCTCCCCAATAGGTGGTGCTATTTGTGGAGGCCATAAAACTTTAGGATATGGGGTCTAGCTTTGCAGAAGTGGCTTACTAGGGGGGGCTTTGGAGGTTTTTACTTGAACCCCTAATTCCTGTAATCTCTTTCTGCTCCTGATCCATCATGATATGTGGTGTTCTGCCACAAGCTTTGCTGACCTGTCATGCCACCATGCCTGCCCTACTTCTACAGATTGAAATCCTCTAAACTGTGAGCCTCAATATCTTTCCTACCATGAGTTTTTTTCTGTCAGGTATTTTGCCACAAAGATACATGAACTGACAAGGGAGTTTCTAAATTTCTTTTTAAATTTAATTTAAAATTTTAATTGTAAATTGAAAAATTATAGTTGTATATATTTATGGAATGCTGTCATGATTTATGAATACAATGGGAAATAATTAAATTCAATTAATGTGTACCATGTATTCTCAAAGCTAACTTGCACCCTTTCAAGGTGCAAAACATCAGATGTGGATTCGAATCACATGCAGATTAGATTCTTGGTTGACAGCTGGTTTTGGGGAAAATGATAGCACCACTATACATGTTGTAAAAACAATATAATGCAATAATTTATTATTTTATTTATTATTATCATTAATATAATTTATGTATTATTCATCACCCTCATCATCACTCATAACTGAAATGTCATCAGTGCTCTCCATCACTTCACTATTGTATTTATTCAGTTACCATATGGATGAGGAGCAGATGAAGGAAAGGAGTGGATTAGAATTGCGATATAACTTTTTTCCATTTAAGGAATTGCTACAGTCTGAGCACAGATTAGATTTGAAAATATATGTTTCATTACCTCAAATATTTATTTTTGTAGTGAGAACCTTTGAAATTTACTCTCTTGGTGATTTTGAAATCACTATATTCATCTGGCAACCCACTCCCCAAAAACAGCCATTGAAAACCCTATGAATAGCAGAGAAGCATGATAGTTTCATCTGTTGTATATACGGTTGCTGAGTTGGATACTGACTCAATAGCACCTAACAACAACAACAACAACAACAACAACAACATATTTACCATACTGTACAATACATTCTGTCTCAAAGAAGAAAATTCTCATTCCTTCTGTCTAGTTGAGACTTTTTACCCTTTCACTATCATTTTAAAAGTAAAGATATAAACGCAAACTCTGTGTCCATCAGTTGGGGGATGAATGGACAAAGAAAATTTAGTGTATGTATGGAATACTATGGGCTAGGATTTAGCTCAGTTGGTAGAGCGCTGTGCTGCAGTCTCTGAGGTCCCGAGTTCAATTCCCAGCACCACAAAAATGGGAGAAGGACCTGGCAATCCACTCCCAAGGCAATCCCGAAACAGCCATTGAAAACCCTATGAGGGTCGCACCTAACAACAACAACAACATGGAATACTATACAGCCAGAAAATGATGAACTATCATTTGTGACAACACGGATGGAATGGGAGATCATTAGGCTAAGTGAAATAAAACAGGCACAAAAAGACAAACACTTCAGGATCTTATTTGTATATAGAATCTAAACTCAATCTCATAGAAACAGGAGTAGAAAGGTGGCTACGAGAGGCTGAGAGAGTAAGGGAGGGGTGGGGAAAGGAAAGATTTTGATCAAAGGGACCAGTTTCAGTTAGGCTGGAAGAATACTTTCTAGTGATCTGTTGACTTTTAACTTTCTTTATATCATACACAATGAATATATTAGCAAATTCAGTCAGCCAGAATTTAACCACTTGTCAGCTCTCTACTGTGTTCTTCCAAATCATCATATTGTCTTGTCTGGATTTACTATACTTCCCTCCTAATTGTCTTCCCTCTTCCCTAGAATCTATCCTCCAAGTAGCAGCCAGAACAATCTTTTTAAAACATACGTTAACATTATGCAAGTCCTTTACCAAAACTTTCAGTAGCTTTCTGTCTCACTCATAATAAAAGTCAGGTCCTTAGTTTCTAAGGCACTACACTATCTGGTGCTCTTCAAATTCAACTCCTTCTCTTCCCTATCCTTTACATTCTTTTAACCATATAAGCCTCCTTGATATTCCACCATGCCAGGCTTTCCCACATGACCTTCCTTTTGCCTGACATACTCTTCCCATGGTTATTCACATGACTATTTCCCTCACGGCCTTAAAGTTTCTGCTCATATATCACCTTCTCCATGACATCTTCCTTGACTTCTTATATCAAAATCATAAGTCCCCACCACCAAGCCTACATCTTTCTATTATTTCTGGCTCTGCTTTATTTTTCCTCAAATCTTCTATAACCATTTGACACATTATTTATTTACTAAATTGTCTTATTTATGGTCTGTCATTTCTATTAATATATAAGCTCAAAGAAGATGGAGATGTTTTTCTGCTTTGTTCATTTTGCTGTTATAGGACAGTTGCTGGCATACAGTAGGCATTCATAAATAGTTGTTAAATGAGTTATTTGGTGCAAGTTTTAGTGAGAACCCAATCTCTTGGAATACTCATCAGTATAATTACTATGTTTTTTCCAAGAAAGCTACTTATTCTGTATACCTCTAAAAGGGAATATCCTAAAAGAAAAATCCAGAATGTTAGGTTCCTCGGCCTAAGTCATGGTGGTCTTCTGGCATTAGATACCTCAGTTCAAATTTACTACTTTGTTTTTCTTTGCTTTTGCAATGGCCAATTAACTCCTAGAGGGTCCTTATCTTCCCTCTCCACTCGCCTTCTCTCCAAGCAGGAAGGTTAGGACTCAGTTTACTTACTTGACACATTTTGCCTTAGTAGTTGGGGAAGTTGCTTTCTTTTTTTCAATTCCATGTGAGCTGCCTGAAAACATTTCAGCAGCTGTGCAATGGCAGTGACAGAAGCACAGGTAGGCAGCTCATTAGGTACAACAAACCTTTGCCCCTGTAACCCTATTTTCAGCCCCCAGGCTTCTCTCCCTCCAAAGGAGCAATCTCTCTTTTGTTCACCTCAAGCCACAGTTTGGGACAGTTTGGAGTTGAGACCAATGTTGAGGCATGGAGCAGGCTTAAAATAGCTCCATGAGGCAATAAACTCTTAATGATCCGATCTTTCAGCAGCCCTCGGACACTGGAGCAAATCCAGGTAAAGCCCCCACTCTTTGGTTGCCAACTCCATGGTGACAGTGGTTTCTTTGTTCTTCTTATCAGCCTGAATAATTTTTTTGTGGTAAGTGGGTCCTTTTGCCATTATTTTCTTTTGAAAGGCCCTTGGAAGAACGAGTAGGCCAGATGGGCACAAAGGGTCTGCTCACCCTTTTCCACCTCAGAGCTGACCTTGCCTTTCAGGAAAAATTGATTTCAAATGTAGAGGCTCTGTTCAAGAGATACTCCAGAGGCACTGGGTCTCTCTCTCACTGAGGCTTTCGAGTGCCAAGCTCAGCTTTTCCAATTGCTGGGGAGACTGGTTAGGGAGATTCATGTCTTAGATCCCTGGGAACTTGAAAGGACATTAAGATGCCATACTGATCATTCTCCTGCTTTCAGACTAAGGAAAGACTAGATGAGTAAAAATTTCTGTGTTCAGTACTGTTATGCTTTGAATCTGAAATGCACCCCTCCACTCATGTTTTGAAGTTTTGGTCCCAGATGGTGGCACTGTTTTGGGAGGTTGTGGAACCTTTGGGACATGAGACCTAGCTGAATGAAGTGGGTAACAAGAAGCAGGTCCTTGGAGGTATGTTATCCCTCCAGCTGTACTGTCATAACTCTCTGCCTCCTAGTCATCAGGATGACAATAGCTGTCCTCTGCAACACATGTCCACTGCCATGATATTCAACCAACAAGACAACAACTCTCTCACTTCGTGACCATCGACGAAGAAGCATTTCTCTATAAGCAAGACCACAGAGACCAGGACAACTAGAGGGCACATTCATTTGAGGGCTACAATCAACATGAAGACAGTCCCAAGCCCGTGGGATAAAGTAACTATGGACTGAGCCCTCTGAAACTGTGATCCAAAAGAAAGCCTTCTTCTCCTGTTTCTGCCAGGTATTCTGACAGAGCAATGAAAGTACCATTAAAAACATGATCAAAGTGCATTATATAAATGTATGAAAATGTTATACTGAAACCCATTATTTTATATCATCAATATATGCCAATAAAAAGAACCTATGGTAAAAAAATCTGTGATAGTTATTGTATGTTGTTGCTAAGTGCCATGGAGTTGGGTCTGACTCCTAGCATCCCTATGCACAAGAGAACAAAACACTACCTGACACTGTGCCATGCCTGGCTATTGTCTGTGCTTTTCTGATATTCATAGGGTTTTTAATGTCAGATTGTTTCAGGAATGAATTTCCAGGTCCTTCTCCCAAGCCTGCAGCACCTGATATTCCCAGGCGGTCTACCATCCAAGGACTAACCAGGTTGACCCTGCTTAACTTCAGAGATAAGGCAAGATTGGATGCCAGGGTGCTATGGCTGCAGACACTTATTGTATAACCTACTCTATCCTGGTTTCAGAATTAAAGAATTCTTTTCCTCTGACAAAATAAATTTTAAGTCTATTAGAAACAAATGGTAGATTCACTGTCCACTTTTTTCAAAGCCCATATTAGTTTTCCTCCAAGCATGTAAAAAAACATCTCAACTAAGAGCTTGAACTATGAACTCTGCTGAGCAACAATCATTTCACAAAATCAAGGTGTCATAGTTATTCCCTTGTGTATACTTTTATTTTGGAAGATATTTGGAACTCTTGTTTTCATGTCACTGCATTTATTTGTCCATTCATTAATTCACTCAACATATGTGTATGAACACCTCTATTTGTCAGGGACATTGCTAGGTACTAAGAGTTCAATGGTGAATACAATAGATATGATTTCTATTCTTATTTTATTTGAGGATGACAGATGTTCATTAATCATACTCAAATTATGAATTACAAATTTTCCACTATGACAAATGAAAGAGACATGCTAAGAAATTAATTTTTGAGATAAGTCCTAGAAGATGAGCAGGCATTAAGTAAGTAAAGAGAACAGGAATAGTATCTCAGGTGAAAAAGCAACTTCAACAGAGGTCCTGTGGTAGGAGGAAGCACAGCATGTATGACAAACTGGAAGAAACCCATGATTCTGGAGTCCATAGAGCCATCAGACTAATAGGGTCCAAGATGAGGCTGCGGAAACATAGGACAAAGCAGGATGATGAATAAGTGTGACAGAAGAATTGATGCCTTTGATTTATGGTACTGGAGACAAATATTGAATATAGCATGGACTGCCAAAAAGAACCAACAGATCTGTTCTAGAAGAAGTGCAACCAGAGTGCTCCTTGGAAGCAAGGATGGCTAGATTACATCTTATGTATATTGAACATGTAGTCAGGAGGGACCAATCCCCAGAGAAGGACATCATGCTTGGGAGAGTGGCAGGTTAAAAAAGAAAAAAAAAAAAAGAAGGAAGACTTCAACTGGATGGACTGACACAGTGACTACCACAATGGGCTTAAACATAAAAATGATCGTATGCCTGGCACAGAATCAGTGAGTATTTTCTTCTGTTTTATGTAGGGCTGCTATGTCTCAGACCCAACTCCACAGCACCTAACAATAACAACAACAACAAATCTTCTGAGATGGCCCTTAATGATCTCTAGCTCTTGGAATTTGAACCCTTGAGTAATCTCTCTCTTTGACTGTAGGCCAGAGCTACAGTAATCAAAACACGGTGGTACTAGTATAAGATAGATATCCAGACAAATGGAAAACACTAGAGCCCAGAAACAAACCCTTGCATATATGGTCAAAAGAGTTTCCACAAAGGAGCCAGGACCATTCAATGGGGAAAAGACAGTCTCATCAACAAATTATGCTGGGAAAACTGGATATCCACAAGGAAAAAAGAATGAAGAAAACATAGAGTAAAATCTCATGATATTGGATTTGGCAATGATTTTTTTGGATGCAACATCAAAAGTTTCAGTAACAAAAGAAAAAATAGATAACATGGAATTCATTAAAATTTTTACAAATGTGTATCAGAGGATATTATCAACAGAGTAAAAAGGCAAACCATTGAACAAGAGAAAGTGTTTACAAACCATATATCTAATAAGGGTGTAGTATCCAAACTGCATACAATTTATAACCCAATTAGAACATGCACTGATATTTCTGTTGTAGAATAGTATAGCTACTACAGAAAACAGAATAATGGCTCCTCAACAAAGTTACACATAAAGTTATCAGATGATTAAGCAATTCCATTTATAGGAATATACCAAGAGACTTGAAAGCTAAGGCTTGGATGTTGTTGTTGTTGTTGTTAGGTGCCATCGAGTCGGTATCCGACTCATAGCGACCCTCTGTACAACAGGGGAAACACTATTGTCAGTGCTTCTCTGCTGTTTATAGGGTTTTCAATGGCAGATTGATTTTTGGGAGGGGTTGCCAGGTCCTTCTCCCAAGCCTACAGCTTCTGGTGTTCCCAGGAGGTCTCCCATCCAGGTACTAACCAGGCCCGACCCTGCTTAGCTTCCGAGATCTGACAGGATCTGATGCCATAGGGCTACAGCTGCAGGCTCACAAAGTGTTTCCCAGGCTGTCCTCGAACTTGCGATCCTCCTGCCTCATCCTCCGCAGCAAGTTGATTACCGGCATGCACCACCACGACTGGCAAGGTTTGGATAGATATGGGTATACCATTGTTCATAGCACCATTATTCACAATAATCAAAAGGCAAAAGCAACCCAAACGTCCACCAATAAACTCTAGTCTGGACATACAACATTATGCTAAGTGAAGTAAGACAGTCACAAAAGAACAACTATTATATGATTCTAGTTATGTGAGGCCTACAGCGGTAGCCCTGTGGCATCCGATCCCGTCAGGTCTCGGAAGCTAAGCAGGGTCGGGCCTGGTTAGTACCTGGATGGGAGACCTCCTGGGAACACCAGAAGCTGTAGGCTTGGGAGAAGGACCTGGCAACCCCCTCCCAAAAATCAATCTGCCATTGAAAACCCTATGAGCAGCAAAGAAGCACTGACAATAGTGTTTCCCCTGTTGTACAGAGGGTTGCTATGAGTCGGATACCGACTTGACGGCACCTAACAACAACAACAACAACAGTTATGTGAGGTTCCTAGATGAGTCAAATTCATGGATACAGAAAGTATAGTGACTGTCAGGGTATAGGGAATGGGAAGTGGGGAGTTATTGTTTGATGGGTACCGTGGTTCAGTTTGGGGTGATGAGAATCCTCTGGAGATGGATAGTGGTGATGTTTGCATAGCAATGTAATTGTGCTTAATGCCGCTGAGCTGTGCACTTAAAAATGGCTATAATGGTTCATTTTATGTTATGTATATTTACCACAATAAAAATCTTAAAAAATGTTTTCTGTCTGAAAAACTGTTTCCCAGCCTGCCACATTTGCATTGGCCTCATCCCAATTTCCCACTGCCCGGGATTAAGCAGCTTCCCTCAAATTCTCTCAACTCCAGCCCAAGTCAGCTAAATTGTCATGACACCAAGCCACTGGAAAGAATTTCTTTGTAGGGATAAGTTTCCCAGAGAGTGGAATGTCTATAGTGATGCCACCATGAATCAGAGCTCTGTAGTCTCTCTGCAGGCCAAAGAATTCCTGAATATCCACTGGCAAATCTGCCTTCTTCCTCACATCCATTTCACTGCCTATGAAAATATTCATTATTAGCTTGTGCCATTTGTATGACATTTTAGATCTTACAAAGCATCTTTACCCATAAACTTTTACATTTGATAAAACCAACCATGTGGACAAAGCTGAATATTTGTTACCCCATTTTACAGATGAAGAAACTGAGGCTCCAGTTCTCAAACTGGCTTACCCAAGTTCTCATAGTTACTAAGTGGAAGAACTGGGATTTCTTGAATCCTGCCCTCTATTCTAAGATCTCTCTCCCTACTTGGCTGTCTCATGGGCATGTGGCAATATACATGTTCAAAACATAGCTCATCAACTCCTCCTTCAATTCACCTCTGCTCCTGTCCTATCCGTCTTTGCAAATTGTACCAACTTTCTGTCCAAAGAAGAAATTGTGGAGTCATCATTGATGCCCTCTTCTCTCTTACTTTCCACAGCCAATCTGCCACCATGTCTGTGGATTTTATCTCCTATACTTTTTTAAATTTTATTCACTTCTCCACCCTCAGTGCCACCTTCCTTGTTCAATGCATCAACTTCTTTCAATTAGACCCCTCAAGTAGCTTCCTAAGTGACCTCCTTGGCTCCAGTCTTGCTTCTTTACAATCAATTTTCATAGACTACCCAGGGCAATTTTTCTATAATTGATTCTGATTATGTTTCATTTGAGACTGTTCATTTGTGTTGTTGGTGGTGAAGTTTTCTAAGTGAAAAGCAGTATTTAAATATACTCTCATAAGTGTGTGTGTTTGTGTGTGTGTGTGTCAGACAAAACAAAAATGTTCTCATTGAAGTGACGGTGAAGGGCCAGGGCCCTTCAATATTCTGTGGCTCCCAACTTCCTTGAGGTGCCAAAGGTTTTGCAGAGCTGAGATTAAAAATCACTAATATTACAGGATAAAGTTTCTAAGCATGGTCTAAAAGGTTAATCATGGCTAAGCCATTGATTACCTCTTTAATCCCGTTCCTTACTCTTGCTACTCTTCCCTTCTGCATTAGTTAGGATGGGCTAGGTTATGCTGCAGCAACAAATGAACAAATCCCAAATCTTAGTGGCATAAAATAACAAAAGTTTATTTTTCACGCATGCTCTTGTTTTTGTTCCACTTCACCTTCACTCTTAGACAAAGACTGATAAGGGCTGTACCATCTGGTGCATTGCCTGTCAGCACAGCAAAGGGAATGTAGCCACATGGCTCTTACTCTGGTAATTAAATGTTCACAGTGGAAAATGAGAGGTATTGTTTCTGCTCACAATTCATTGGCCACCCCAGGACACGGGTACCAGGAAATGCAATCCTAAGAGTGGTCAGATCAATAGAGTGGGAGAAAGAGAGATTTGGGGAAAAGCCCTAATGACTACCATATCTTCCTATCCTCAATTAAATCCACAATGTGCTATCTAATTTTTTTGGAATGTGCACATGGATGTTCTTTCAGCCTCTTCGTTCCTTCTGTCTAGCTGCTACTTGATCTTCCAGTTTCATTTCAGTCTGTGAGGAACCTTCCTCCCATCTCATCTACCTTTATTTATCCCTTTCCAGAAAAGGTCAGGTGCATTTCCATTATGCTCCCCAGGACCCTGTGCTTCGTTCTGGCATAAACCTTATCATAGTCTCTGAATATAATTGCTTGTGCAATGGGTGTCTTTAACTCCAATACTGTGTATTGTCCGATAACACAGACTGTATCCTCAGCGTCTAGAATATTTTCTGACACATCATACCTTCATCAATAAGGATTCCTGAGTAAAGATGGGATGAATATTTGGAGCTTCTTATCCTTTATATGGTTGGAATACCACTTGCCTGGACCAGTGAAGGAGATGAAACTGAAACCGGCTCCTCAGTGTGGGCTAAGAGCATCTGGAACAGACCTAGAAAGGGAGGAGATGGCATTTGAAACTTAAGTTTTATTTCTGAACTAATCCTCGGACATATACATCCTTGGCTATGTTGTAGTTGGAGTTAATGAGGATAAAATGGCTACTCAGGCAGTTTTATGTTCAATAAACCCATGGAATTTAGACTTCTTCAAAAAGCTTGGTTAATGGATTTCTAGCAGCCAAAAGACACATAATTTGGGAAGAAGAATTAAAAGCAATGTTCTGAACTCTTGTTGTTTGGGGTTTCAAAATTTTCTTTGCAAATTGGATGTTGGGCAATTCTGACAAGGATTACTTTTAGCTAGGGATGTGGATGTGCAGTTCACAGTATTGTTTGCACGTCTCTGCTAGTATTTGCTTTACCTTTTTAGTAATGAAGAGCTCACCTTCAAGGGGAGCACTTAAAAAATGAGATCCATGAAGATGTATTTAAACTCATTTGTGATTACAGAAATACACGTTCAACATCTCTAAGGCTAGAAAGCCTGCAGCCGTAGCCCTGTGGCATCCAACCCCATCAGATCTCAGAAGCTAAGCAGGGTCAGGAGCCTGGTTAGTACTTGGATGGGAGACTGCCTGGGAATACCAGGTGCTGTAGGCTTGGGAGATGGACCTGGCAATCCACTCCCAAAAACCAATCCACCATTGAAAGCCCTATGAACAGCAGAAAAATACTGACAATAGTGTTTCCCCTGCTGTATGCAGGGGCGCTACGAGTCGGATACCAACTTGATGGCACCTAACAACAACAACAAGGCCAGAAAAAATGAAGAAGCTGATATTGCTAAGTATTGATAAGGGCATGGAGACATTAGGACCTTTACGTTCTGCAGAGTGTGGGTTGGTTCAGCTATTCCAGAGAAAAATTTGGCACTACTCTATTTACTCAATGAATATTTATTGAGGATTTTCCATGTACCAAGCACTGTTTTAGGTCCTTTGAGATATAAGCAGTGAACAAAACACACAAAAAATCCCTGCTGATGGAGCTTACATTGTACTGGGGAGATAAACAATGTAAATAACAAGATGATAAAGATAATAAGTTAATGTATAATTTATTAGTTATAAGTGATAAGCAGAAAATTTAAAGCAGGGAGGGGAGATTTGAAATGTTACATAGGAGTTGAAATTGAAGAAAGAGTGGCCAAAGTAGGCCTCACTGGCTTCAGGGAAACATAACTAACATAGTAACATTACATATGACTCAACAATTTTGAGACATATTTAATGCATGAAGATATTCATAGGAGAGTTATGTGTGGTGGTTGAAGATACCAGAATCCCAGTGGGGACCCTTGAGTGAAACAGTGGATAGGTAAAATGTGGTCGATGCATGTCATGGAGTGTTATGCAATAGTTGGAAACAACCGATTAAATGCACACACAGCATCAGGTATTAATCTAAAACTATAAATCTGAATGAAAAAACAATAAACAGGATGAGATGTATAATGTATACTATTTATGTAAGAGGGCTGGGATT
>VMDO01025061.1:0-15741 GCA_007922755.1 Pedetes capensis | reverse complement strand
AGCACCGCAAAAATGGGAGAAGGACCTGGCAATCCACTCCCAAGGCAATCCTGAAATAGTCAGCCATTGAAAACCCTATGAGGGTCACTATGAGTCGGATACCGACTCGACGGCACCTAACAAAAACAACAACCTAACATTTATGTAAGAATCCATATATACAAAAACAATGATATACAATTTAAAAGAACACATTATAAAAACGGTATGCTTTATAATAGAGTAGAAAGGCTATAGGAATAGAAAGAAGGAGAGAAATAGGAGTGGGTTATAAGACGAAAAATATGACAAGTGGAACAAAATTCAATATGTGGATTTGATTTTTTAGGGAACCCAAATTTCTACAACCTTAGAGCTGAGTGCTTCTAACACTATGCAACAGTGCAGACTTATTCAATTCATTGAACTCACTTGGGCTACTGTTTCCTTAGCTATAAAATGAGACCATATTTCCAGTGTTAGATGCCTGCCATGATTGTTGCAAGGCTCTCATATGCTAATGGATATGAAAGGGTTTATCCAAATTAAAGTTAAAATAGTTAATATAAATGATGATTATTGCACAGTGCAGACATTTGTTGTTTGCCTTCCCACCAGGCACTTTGCACTTCCATCCTTTCCAAGAATACTCATTCCATTTGGGGAATACATGTACTTTTGAGGTAGCTGATCCATGGATTCATGGAACACATAGATGAAAACAAACCAGGTACTCATTTTATGCACTGGATATAGCAACTGGTTCAAGGTGGCCATAAGACCCAAGCTGTTCAGTCAGACTGGATCTCAAAACTTTGGCTGGGAATACCGGGGGGGGGGGGGGAACAGTTTTCCTTATTTGACATGAATATGGTAGTATATGGTCATGGAAGTAGCAGTCCAGTCTGTCTTTGAACCAAAATGGAGAATCTGCCTGAAAGTGGAAGTAACCTGAGAAATACAGAAAGAGAACAAAAGACTAGGTGAGGAAAATATAGCTCATCAAAAGCTAGGCGTTCCCCTGGGCTATACAGTTATATTGACAGATGTTGGGGAAGACTGGACTTGAACCAGTGACTCTCTGTGTTGTGTGTTGCAACTGGGTGCCCCAACACTGCACCTTGCAAGAGACTGAAGCTGGGGAAAAGAGCATAACACACAGAAGTAAAAACAAGGGAGGTTTATTTACAAGGACAGGGAAGGGGTAGGTGGTAGATGACTGGGGCAGGGAAGGGAGATGGGGGAGGAAGGCGCTCAGCTGTAATCCCTGCTGCTGGGACAGGGACTCCTGGGTGTTGTTGCTCCTCCAGTCTGTAGTCTTTGCTGCTTTGGAGGCCCTGAGCTTGGCTCTTAGAGGCTTGCCTCTTTAAGCACTCGATCCGTTGGTTGAGGAGGAGAAGGAGATAATCCGGTGGGTGCAGGCAGGCAGGCAGAGGCAAGGATGGAAGCAGATTAGTGGAAGGATGAAGGCAGGCTAAGGGTAGGCTGAAGGATAGGTGGGTCAGGCGAGTGCAGGCCTCTGGGAGCCCTCCTTAGGTGGTGTTCAGGTAGAGCTGTTGGGCTCTGGGTTTTCCATCCCCTTAAGCCAACTGTCATCTAACTGTCAGGGAATGACAGCTGGCCAATCAGGGAAGGGCTTGTGGGTGGCAGGAGGGCAAGGGATTAACCAATGAGGAGGCAGATGGGACTCAGCCAATCAGGCCTTGAAGAAACCTGAGCTGGCAGGCACCATCTTGACTCACTTGATGGGAGGGGGGAAGAGTGGTGTACTGGATGTAGGGCAAGGGTCAGTTGCCTTGGATGATAGAGGTCAGTCCTCCAAGAGTACTAGATGGGCTCCTGGCACCCACCATGTTTGGGTACTCTCTATCCCCCTGGGAAATCCACAACAGATGGATAAGTTCCTATTCTTTTTCAGCAAAGATAAAGTGGGGCAGGTTTTTAGTGGATTGCAAGCAAAGACTCCTATCGTATCCAATGCAGTGTTATTATTTGTTTTAAAAATATAACAAAGCACTAAGTAAAATGGGTGGGTCCTGAGGTTGGATTGGGGCACATGCCTATGCTGGATGGAAATATTCCTCAGAAAGTGTCCTGAAATGGATTCTTCAAGGTTTTCAGCAGTTGTATCCTGCAAATGATATCAGCTGCTCTTATTTTAAAAGAGGAAAAAAGATATCAACTTTCGTATATTTGTTTCCTGATCTGTAGTTGACAAGAGAAAAAATGCTGGAAATAAAGTCATTGCAGGTGGCTGATGATTCCAATCCGTTAGCTACATGTGATGAAATGGAGATCTTCATTTGTAAAGAATGCCCCTCCAGAGGATCATGAGTTTCAGTATTGAACACCATGAGGAAGCAGGAGGAGCCTCGATCCTCAGTGTCCTCTTCATTTCCCAAGGCTGAGTCTGTGTAGCAAATGTTTTTAAAAGATACAGTGGCCAAAATCCTAACAAAGAGAGTTACATTCATCATCCTAACTGGTACTTCACTTCAGTGGCCTTGCCTTCTAGACAGAATATTTTAACACCCTCAAGCATTCTTTATACAACTGGTTTGTGAACATATTCCCAGATTTGGGATAGCCAGGCAGGGAAATAAACCTCCAGAATGATAGTTCTTGTTTGCTACCAACATCATACACTTGACCTGGATACCTATCATGGGTCATCCTCTCACTTGCCAGGTATGATGGAGAGCACAGAAGTTTGAGACTTGGGCCATAATATCTTTAAACAGAGTGCTGTTAGTATGGGAGGAAATGAAGTGTCACACTTTATGCTCCTTCTCAAAACATGAGTTTTGTCTCATACATTCCCACCTATCAGCTCAAATTTCACTTCCTTTGAGTTATCTCCCCTGGTCAAGTGCCGGTAATACAAACCCTCATAGACTTGTGTAAATCTATTTTGTAGAACTGACCACTCTTAGTCACTTTCTCCCACTAGATTATAAGTTCCTTGGAGGCATAAATAGTCTAAGTATTTATTGTTTAACCAACACTTAAATAAGTTTTACTATGTGTCAGGCAACTTCTCAGCAGTTTAAAAATATTACTTCATCTTTTTTTTTTTCAGTACTGAGGGTTGAACCTAGGGCCTTCCTTGCACTTGTATGCTTTGCAAGTGCTGGAGCACTGAGCTGCACCCCCAGCCCATTTTTAAAAAATTTTTGAGACAGGGTCTCACTAAATTATGCAGACTGCCTCTGGTCTCAAATTTGCGATCCTCCTGCCTCTGCTGGGATTACAGGTGCGCACCATTGTGCCTGGCCACCTCATCTATTTCTAATGATGACTTTACACAATGTTATAATCCCACATATGGAGGAAACTGAGATGCAGAAAGACAGAGTAACTTGGCCAAACCAAATTAATATGTGACAAAACCAGGATTCAAACTCAGGGAATCTGTGCTCTCAACCATTATGCTATGCTGTTTTGTTTACCATTATATAACCAGCACTTACCCTAGTGCCTGACACATACTTTTTTATTAATAAATGTTAGCAGGGTATAGAGTAGTAAGGCTTTTGCTATTTCCATTGTGCACCTATTATATCCTTTCTGGTTACACTTAGATCAACTTACACAATTTATGAACCCCTTTGATTAATATGTGATAAAAATGTATGTAATTATGGGTTATATTCCTGTTTATTTCTCATGTGTTCGTGGAGTTGCATCATGTAATTTGCAACTGTCCTTTCTCCCTTTTTAACCCTTTATTATTTCCCCTCCCCATTCCCCCTTTCACAATCTTTGTTCGCCTGCTAGATGCCTCCCCCCTTCATTCTACTGTACTTATATTTTCCCTTCTTAGATAAGTCTGATTGTTCTTTTTTATGTATCTATGTATTTATATATCTGTGTATTTATATATCTATGTATTTATAGGATATTTTTCTTCCTTTTAAGTTAGCTTTAGCTCCCAGATATGAGTGAGAACATATGATATTTCTCTTTTTGGGCCTGGGTTTGTTCACTTAGGATGTTAGTTTCCAGTTCTATCCATTTTGCTGCAAGTGACATTTCATTGTTTTTCATTGCTGAGTAATATTCCATTGTGTATATATACCACAACTTTTTTATCCGTTCCTCTGTTGATGGACATCTTATTTGATTCCATATCCTTGCAGTAGTGAAAGGTGCTGCACTAAATATGGAAATGCAGGTGCCCCTGTGGTCTAATGACTTATCCTTTGTATATATTCCCACAAGTGGTATAGCTGAGTTGTGTGGTAGTTCTATTCTTAGTATTCAAAGGTATTTCTATATTGATTTCCAAAGTGATTGAACTACTTTATAATCCCACCATCAGTGTCAAAGGATTCCTTTCTCTCTGCAACCTGCCAGCATTTGTTATTATTTGTTTTGTTGATCTTGGCCATTCTTACTGGAGTGATATGGAATCTCTGTTGTTTCGATTTGCATCTCCCTAATGGCTAGGGATATAGGGCATTTTTCATGTGTTTCTTGGCCCTTTGAACTTCTTCCTTTGAGAATTGTCTGTTCATTTCTTTTACCAACTTATGTATTGGGTTGTTTGTTGTCTTGGTATTCTCTTTCTTGAGTTCTTTGTATACTCTTGAAATTAGTCCTCTGTCTCTCATTTTTTAGGCTCTCCTGTAACTTTGTTGATTATTTTCTTTCCTCTACAGAAGATTTTTAATTTCATGTGATCCCATTTGTTAATGCTTGGTGCCATTTCCTGGGCAATTGGAGTCTTCTTAAGGAAATACTTTTTTATGCCTATGGGTTGGAGCATGTTTCTTATCTTCTTTTCTAGTAGTTTTAAGGTTTCAACTTTTATGTTGAGGTCCCTTATCCATTTCAAATTGACTCATGTAAACTGAGATATACAGGTCTATTTTCAATTTTCTGCACATAGATATCCAATTTTCCCTGCACCATTTGTTGAATAAACTATCTTTTCTCTATTGAACATCCTTAGCTATTTTGTCAAAAGTCACGTGGCTCTAGTTGTGTGGATGTATCGCTGGGTCTTTGATTCTGTTCCATTGGTCTTCAAGCCTATTTTTGTGCCAGTACCAAAAGGTTTTTGCCACTATGGCTCTGTAGTATAGTCTGAAGTCAGGTGTAGTGATCCTGCCTGTGCTGTTTTTGCAGCTTAAGATTGTTTTGGCTATATGCAGTCTTTTGTGCTTCCATATGAATTTTAGTATTATTTTTTCTATTTGTGCAAAGTCTGTCATTGGAATTTTAATGAGGATTTCATTAAATGTGTAAATTGCTTTTGGTTATATAGCCATCTTTACAATATTGAATCTCCTGGTCCATAAGCAAGGGGGATCCTTCCATCTTCTAGTATCATCTGCAATTTCCTTCTCTACTGTTTTGAAGTTTTCCTTGTAGAGGTCTTCAGGGTGTTTGGTCAGATTGATACCTAAATATTTAAATTTTTGATGGGCTATTGTAAATGAGAGTGTCGCCTTAATTTCCTTTTCTTTGTGTTCATTATTGGTGTAAAGAAAGCCTACTGATTTTGTGTGTTAATTTTGTATCCTGCTACTTTGCTGAAACAACTAATTAGCTCTAAAATTTTCTAGAGGAATTTTTGGGGTCATTTGAGTAAACGATCATGTCATCAAATAAAGATAATTTGACCTCTTCTTTGCCTATCTGTTTACCTTTGATTTCTTTCTCTTGACTGATTGCTCTGGCTAGAACTTCGATCAAAATATTGAATAAGAGAGGAGAGAGTGGACATCCTTCTCTTGTTGTTTTTCTTGGAATGTTTTCAACTATGATAGTGGCTGTAGGTTTGTCATAGATGACCTTTATGATGTTAAGGCATTTCCCTGTTATGCCCATCTTCTCCAGGGCCTTTATCATGGAAAGATGTTGCACTTTGTAAAAGGCTTTCTCAGCAACAATTGAGATGATCATGTGATTTCTGGTTGCAAACTTCTTGATATGTTGAATTACATTAAAGGATTATCATATGTTGAACCAGTCTTGCATTTGTGGAATGAAGCCCGCTTGATCATGGTGTATGATACTTTTTATGTGTTGCTGAATTCAATTTACTAGAATTTTATTGAGGATCTTTACATCAATGTTCATCATGGAAATTGGTCTATAATTCTCTTTCTTTGAAGTGTTCTAGTCTGGTTGTGGTATCAGGGTAATGCTGGCTTTTAGAATGGGTTTGGAAGTACCTTTTCCTTTTCTACTTTATGAAATAGTTTGAGACGAATATGTATTAATTCTTCTTTGAATGTTTGATCTAATTAGGCTGTGAACCTGTCGGGACCTGGGCCTTTTTTTTGTTGGGAGACTGTTCCTGTCTCTATTTAGGTGAATGTAATGCGTCTATTTAAATTACTTATGTCCTCTGGATTTAATTTCAGTAATTCATATGTGCTGATGAACTTTTGCATTTCTTCTGTATTTTCATTTTTCGGAGGAGTGAAGTTTCTAAGTATTTCCTGATGTTCTTCTGGATTTTGGTGGTATCAGGGGTTATGACCCCATTTTCATCTCTAATTTCTTTAATTTGGCATGCTTCTTTCTTTCTTTTGGTGAGACTGGCTAGGAGGATGTCTGTTTTATTTATCTTTTTGAAGAACTGCTCTTAGTCTGATTAATTCATCTAATTGTCTCTTTTTTATTCTAAGTGAGATATTTCTGTTTTAATTTTTATAATTTATATCTGAGTGCTTCTTTGGGGATTGGTTTTTTGTTGGCTTTCTAGTGCATTACGATGTGTCATTAAGTTATTCATTGGGCTTTCCCAAACTTATTGATGAAAGCACTAATGGCTATGATCTTCCCTCTTAGAACTGCCTTTGCTATGTCCCATAAATTTTGATAGGATGTATTTTCATCCTTGTTTGATTGCAGAAATTTTTAAATTTCTTCACTGATTTCTTCAGACTCATTGATCATTCAGCAATGTATTATTCAGTCTCCATTAATTTGTAACATTTCCAAAATTTGTCTTGCTTTTGAGTTCTGGTTTTATTCCATTTTGATCTGATAAGATGCAAGGGATGGTTTCCACTTTTTTGTAATTGTTGAGGCCATTTTTGTGGACAAAAATGTGGTATATTGTAGAAAAAGTTCCATGTAGTGCTGAGAAGAATGTGTATTCTGCATCTGATAGATGGAATATTCTGTCGACTTCTGTAAGACCCAGTTGCTCTATGGTGATATTCAAGTCTTTCATTTCTCTGTTGATTATTTGCTTTGATGACCTGTTTCTTTGCGAAAGTGGGTATTGAAATCTCCCATAATTATTGTTTCTGGCCCAATGTGTTCCTTTATCTCCAATAAACTTTGTTTTATGAAGCTAGGTGTCCCTGTATTTGGTGAGTAAATATTAAATATCTTATTGTGGGTTCCTGCTTAACTATTTCTTTTTACTAATATGTAGTGTCCTTCTTTGTTTTCTTCTGATTAGTTTGAAATGGAAGTCTAAGTTGTCCAAAATTAGTAACACAATTTCTGCTTCTGTTTCCCATATGCTTGGTATGTTTTCCAGCCTTTAATTTTCAGCCTTTCATAGTCTTTATGGATGAAGTGAGTCTCTTGCATGCCACATATTGAGGGTTTATATTTTTCAAACCAATTGGCCAGTCTGTATCTCTTGAATGGTGAGTTAAGACCATTTACATTGAGAGTAATTATTGAGAGGTGATTATCATTCTGCATCAGTTTGGTCCTTGTTACTATTTTCTGATACTTATTGTTTTCTTAGGGGCTGGGATTTAGCTCAGTGGGTAGAGCGCTGCGCTGCAGTCTCTGAGGTCCCGAGTTCAATTCCCAGCACCGCAAAAATGGGAGAAGGGCCTGGCAATCCACTCCCAAGGCAATCCCTAAGCACTCAGCCATTGAAAACCCTCTGAGGGTCGCTGTGAGTCGGATACCGACTTGACGGCACCTAACAACAACAACAACATTATTTTCTTAAGTTCCTCTCATGTTTATTATTCATTCCTTTGATATTGTATTTAGGGTTGTCTTACCTCTAATAAATGCAGTATTTCGTTGAGGATCCTCTGAGTTGGCATTTCTTTCTTTTAGTTTTTAGAATAGCTTCTTTGCTCTCTAGGTTAATATTCTAATTACAATGTGTTGTTGGGAGGATATGTTCTGGTTCATTTTGTTGGGGTTCTGAATGTTTCAGTTGTGTGCATATCCAGCTCTTGCCTTAGGTTTGTGAAGTTCTCATCTAATATTTTTTGAATAAATTTCCTAATCCTCTTGTGTTGTTTTCAGCTCATTTGTGAATGTCCTGAATTTATAGGTTTCATTTCTTCATTTTGTTGAATATCTCTTAAAAGTCTTGTTCATACTGCTTCATCTTTCTTTCTGTCTTGGCATATGAGTAAATAAGGTCTTCTACCTTTTCCTCAGATTCAGGTATGCTGTTTTCACCTTCATTTAGTTTGGATACTGAAGATTATATTGTAGTACTGAGTTGATTAATTTTGCCTTCCATCTCAAGGAACTTTGCTTGACTTTTCGTCAGAATCTCAATTTCTCTGGAGAATTTTTCTTCCAAATTATATACACTTTTGTCCAGTGAATCAATTGCTCTTATGGTGGTGTCTTTGAGGTCTTTCAGCATATTTATTAGCAGAATTATAAATTCTCCATCAGGCATCTCCAGTAATCTGTTTACCCTGAAATTACCTGTTGAGGTGCTTTGGTCTATAGGATCTTCCCATCCAGCTTGATCTTTCCTGCTTCATGTGTTTTTCTGCTGAGGCTTGCCATTGCTTGGACTGGGTGCTAGGTCTCACCTCTTCCATGTGTAAAGAGGTTCTCTCCCAACGTTTCAGTGAGTTTGGGTGATGACAGGTCACTGGCACTTCTTTTCCCCTCCCTCTCCCCATAGTTTGCAGTGTCATTATCCAGTGCTTAGCTCCTGCTGTACCCTCTGCATTCATCACTGCCCCCTCAGTTTCTTCCCATCCTCTGTGTTTCCAGACCCCAATCACACCACAGCCCAAACCATGTATTTTAGGCTCCCCAGAACTGTGGTGCTACTTCTCTGCATCACAAGCACTACCGGGCCCCAAAGGGATCTTATTTGGAACAAGCTTTTTAGGCTGTTCTTCTCCATCCCCCAAACTTGCCACCTTTCAGTTTCCCTCCTTCCACCTCACAGTTCCAGTGTCTCCAGAAGCTGGAGTGGTGACTATCTCTCCCCAATTAAAAAAAGAACAGTCCCAAGGTCTGAGACTCTACAGTGAGGCTGTGTTTTCCAGTCTCTTCCCTGGAGAGTCCTCCAGACCTCTGCTTTGCCCACCTTGCCTCTCACCAGCCACATGCTCTCAGTGAGGGCCCTGCTGCACTTTTCTTTATCTGTGCACCCTTGCCAGGTGCTATGCCATACTTCCCTCCAGCCACTTCCCATCAGGGATAGCCCCGCTGGATCTCTCTTCAGCCATGTGCCCTTTTGGGAAGCTCCTCTTTTTTTTCTGTCAGCCACACTGGTGCCTGACACATATTATACACTCAGTAAAACATTCATTAAATGAACCAATGGGTCTTGTCTTTTGTAACCCTTAGTCAAACAACCTAAAAAATAATCTAATGAGCTCATATTGATCTATAACTCATACTCATCATGTTTATACTTCATATATGGTAAGATAGTTGTAGCCCAGTCTGTGATTTTTGACATTCTTTTATGCATTTTTTCCTATTTCTTCTGATTTTAAGTTTGACTAATTTAAAATTCTATTTCTCCAATTATTGTAGACATTTCCTAAAACAAATTACCTAAAACAGAATATTTTATAGAGAGGTTTCAAATACTGGCATGGCCAAGTGGAAATGGCAGACTAGAACTTAGCAAACTATGGCCTATATGTCAAATTCAGCCTATTATCTGCTTTTGTAAATAAGGGTTTTTATTAGAACATAGTCATATTCACTTGTATATTGTCTATTTGTGCTTTTGTGTTATAATGACACAATTGATTGCTTGTGACAGACTGTGTGACCCACAAAGCTTAAAATGTTTTTTATCTGGCCTTTTACAGAAAACATTTGGCATTAACTACTATAGATAATATACAACAAATAATGACACAAATGTACTGGTGAGTAAGTAAAAGGCATGGACACCTGGAAAAAGGGAAGGTAGGAAGTGAATTTACTATTTTTCACTCCTTTTAGACTGAGGATAAGTCAAAAGTTGGGATTGTATGAGGCATCTAACAGCGATAGAATGCTAGCAGTCTTTCTGACCTGAAGTACCAGATGACATAGTTTTGGGTAACCACAGTGACTGGGAAGTAAGGGAGAATTCCAGAAAGGTCAGACATAGAGATGAGGACAATCAAATTCTGCCCATGAACCATGTATGTATGAGACAGATGCAAAGCAGGCTAGCTAAATAATCAAAGTTGACAGCTTGAATCCAATCAAGTTAATTTACTGCTTGGACAAAAATTTCAATACCTTCAGGGGAATACACAAGAATCTCAGAGCCTCCACAGCCAAGTGTTCAGAATGTCCAGGTTGCACTATAAAATTTCTTGACATATGAAGAACCAGGAAAATATGACCTAGTCTCAAGGAAAACAAAAGAAAAGAAAAAACAAAACAAAAACAAAACAAAACAAAGAACAAGTAGAAACTAGCCAAGAGATGACCATGATGCTGGAATTAATAGATGCTACATGTCTGAATGTTTGTATCTTTTTCATTTATATGTTGAAATTTGTTTTCCACTGTGATGGTGTCTGGAGGTGGGGCCTTTAGGAAGTGATAAGGTCATGATAAAATAATGAGGGTAGTGTTACAAGAGAGTTCATTCATACCATCCAGCATGTGAAGACATGCAAAAATGATGCTGTATATGAACCAGAAAGATGGGAATTCTCATCCTCCAGGACTATGAGAAATACTTTTTTCTGTTTATAAGCTATGAAGTTTTAATATATCTTAATAGTATCTCAAATGGACTAAGATACTTAACAAGATATATAAAGCAGCCATTACAATTATGCTCAATGAAGTGAAGAAAAATACAGTCAATGGAATGATAACAAATAGCAGAGAAATAGTAGTTAAGTTTTAAAAGGACAAAATGGAAATTTAGAGTTGAAAAATGCTACATATGAAATAAAAACACAGTAGACTAACAGCAGAGTGGACACAACAGAGGGAAAAATCAGTACATTTGTAGATAAAGTAATAAAAACTATCAGATCTGGAGGGAAGAAAGAAATAAGATTAAAAACAAGTTCTACAGAGTCTGAGGGACCTGTAAAACAATACCTTAAGTTCTAACATAAAAGTAATTGGAGTTTTAAAAGGAGAGAAAAGAATAGCTGGAAGAATATTTGAGGATATAATCACTAAAATCATTCCAGATTTGACAAAAGAGTCAAGAAGTTCAGTGAAACATAAGTAGGATGCATATGAAGAAAACTATGCATGGACACATTATAGTATCTTTCTAAAAACCAAAGAAAAATCTTGATACTAGAGGGAAATTAGGATCTTCATGGTGCATATCAGTAACCCCAGCATTTTGGGAGGCTGAGGCAGGAAGATTGTGAGTTAAAGCTTAGAGGTTACCTGTGCAACATAGTGATACCTTGTTTCAAGATAAAAAATATAAAAGGGGCTTATGGTACAGCGTGCATGAGACCCTGGGTTCAACCTCTCTCAGTACTGAGAAGACAAAGAAAGAATGAAGAAAGAGCAACAGAAAAGGTAACCATATGGGGTAAATATAATAAACTATTCTAAAGTTTTTAAGATCTGTTATAATGATTGAAAACAAAAATTATAACATGGATTGGGTATTCAATGCACATAAATGGAACATTTTGTCTCAAGACAAAAAAATGGGCTGGGGATGTAGTTGAGTGGTAGAGTGCCTGCAAAGTATGTGCAAAACCCTGGGTTCAATACCCTGGCGCTGCAAAAAAAATTCAATAGGTAAATTAAAATAGAATACTGACAAATATTCAAATGATATAAAGAAAGCAATAGAGTACAAAAATCACTTCAAAATGGATTAAAGACTTTAACATAACACCTGAAATTGTAAAACTACTAGAAGATAACAGAGGAAATCTTTCTTGTTTAAGCAGTTATTTCTTTGGTATGACCCCAAAAGCACAGGCAACAAAATAAAAAAATAGATAAATTGGGTTCCTGTACAGACAAAGGTGTTTTTAACAGAGTGTAGAGATAATTTAATATATTTTCAAACCATTCATTGGATAAATGGTTAATATCCATACAAGTAAATTAAAAAACTCAATAGCAAGAAAACAAATAACCTGATTAAATAATAGGCAAAGGGCCCAAATAAAGATTTCATGAAAGAAGACGTACAAGTTTCTAACAGGTATATGAAAAAAAATGTTTAACATCACTAATCATCAGGGAAATGCAAATCAAAACTACAATAAGCTACAACTTCATACTTGTTAGATTGTTTTTATCAAAAAGGTAAAAGATAACAAATATTGGTGAGATATGGAGAAAATAGATCCCTTGCACATTGTTGTTAGAAATGCAATTATTGTGCCATTATGGAGAATAGTGTGGAAGCTACTTGAAAAATTAAAAAATAGAACTACCATACTATCCAGCAATCCCATGACTGGGTATATAACCAAAACAAATGAAATCGTCTGTCAAGGAGATATTTACACACTCATGTTCATTGCAGCATTATTCACAATAGCAGAAATGTGGAATCAGTCTAAGTGTTTATCAGTAGATGAATGACTAAAGAAAATGTGATACACATAAAATGTGTCTTAGTCCATTTTCAGTTTCTCTAACAAAATACTTGAGACTGGGTAAGTTATGAAGGATAGAAGGCCTCAAATCACACACCTGTAATCCTAGCAACCCGGGAGGCTGAGGCAGGAGGATTGAGGGTTCAAGGCCTCTGCAACTTAGTGAGACCCTGTCTCAAAATAAAAGACAAAAAATAAAAAATGCAGCTTGGTGGTGGAGTTATTTCCTAGCATATGTGAAACCCTGGGTTCAATTTTTCAGTACTGAAAAAAATAGTTTTTTTTACTCACAATTCTGGAGGCTGGGAAGTCCAAGAACATGGTGCTGGCATCTGGTGAAAGCCTTCTTGCTGGAGGGCATCACATGGGGAGACAGAGAAAACATGCTAGCTAGCTTGGGTCTCTCTTTCTCCTCTTATAATGCCACTAATGCCATCAGGGGAGGTCTCACCCTCATGAAATCATCTAATCTTAATTACCTTCCAAAGGCTCCACCTCCAAATATGATTAATATATGAATTTGAGAATTAAATTTCTAACACATGGACTTTTGAAGGAAACATTCAAACCATAGCACAATAAAGTACAAGTCAGCTTTAAAAAAGGAATCCTGTCATTTGTGATAACATGGACAAATCTTCCAGATATTCTAAGTGAGATGACAGGCACAGAAAGACAAATACTCCATAAGCTCATTTATATGTGGAATCAAAAAAGTAGATGTCATAGAACCAGGGAGTAGAATAGTGGTTTTCAGTGGCTAGGTGATTGGTGTATGAGGGAGAAAGGACAGATGTTGGTCAAAGGGTACAATGTTTCAGTTAGAGAAAATAAGTTCTGGAGATCTAATGTTCAGCCTGGTGATTAATGTTAATAATAATGTGTATTTGAACATTATTAAGAGGGTAGATCTTAAATATTCTCAGGACAAAAAAAATGATAAGTTTGTGAGATGATAGATATGTTATTGTTGTTGTTGTTGTTAGGTGCTGTCAAGTCGGTATCCGATTCATAGCAACCCTCACAGAGTTTTCAATGGATGACTGTTTTGGGATTGCCTTGGGAGTGGATTGCCAGGTCCTTCTCCCATTTTTGTGGTGCTGGGAATTGAACTCGGGACCTCAGAGACTGCAGCGCAGCACTCTACCAACTGAGCTAAATCCCAGCCCAGATATGTTATTAGCTCAATTTAATTATTTACAACATATACATTTATCAAAAGGATTTGGACTATTTATATAAACATATACTTTTTTGTGGTACTGTGAAGTTGAACCTAGGGCCTCACACATGCTATTTTGAGGATGCTTTACCACTGAGCCACACTCTTAGCCCATTTTTCTTTCTTTTTTTTTTTTTTTTTTTACTTTTTATCTTGAGAAAAGTCTCGCTAAGTTACGCAGGTTACCTCTGGCCTTGAACTTGCAATCCTCCTGCCTCTGCCTCCCGAGTCACTGGGATTACATGTGTAAGCCACTGTGCCTGGCCAACATATGCAATTTTTATTTTAAAAAATATAGCTTGATTTAAACATTATACAATGTGTACATGTATCAAAATATAACATGATACCCCATTGGTTGTTGTTGGTAGGTGCCCTCGAGTCGGTATCCGATTCACAGCGACCCTACATACAACAGGGGGAACACTATTGTCAGTGCTTCTCTTTCATAGGGTTTTCAATGGCAGATTGATTTTTGGGAGTGGGTTGCTGAGTCTGTCTCCCAAGCCTACAGCATGTGGTGTTCCCCGGCGGCCTTCCATCCAAGTACTAACCAGGCCCGACCCTGCTTAGCTTCTGAGATCTTATGGGATAGGACACCAAAGAGCTATGGCTGCAGGCGATACCCCATTAGTATGTGTAAATTTTATGTATTATGTATCTGTTAAATTAAAAAAAAAGTACATTTAAAAAAGACAGACTGTCAGATGCATTAAAACACAAATCCCAACTACATTCTGTCTATATAAAATCCACTTTAAATATAAAGGCACAAAGAGGGTCATGAGAGGGTAGGAGAGACATTAATGTGAGCAATGTACAATGAAATGCATGTGTGGAAATATAATGAGACCCATTAAGTTGTACATTAAAAATTACAAAAAAATATTTAAAAATATGAAGGCACAGATGTGTTAAAAAACGAAAGGATAGAGAATGATATACCATGAAAATACTAAATAAAAGAAAGCTGGAATAGCTTTGTTATTGTTAGGTGCTGTTGAGTCAGGTCTGACTCATAAGGACCCTCATAGGGTTTTCAATGGCTGATTATTTCAGGATTGCTTTGATTTAAAATTAAGTCACTTCAGAACAAGGAATATTATCAGAGATACTGAGACATTTCATAACTATAAAAGGGTCAATTCTCCCTAACTATATAATTATTTTATTTTTTTATTATTACTTTTATCTTGAGACAGGTTCTTGCTAATGTGTGCAGGTTGCCTCTGGCCTTAGACCTACGATCCTCATACCTCAGCCTCTTGAGTCGCTGGGACTACAGGCATGTGCCACAGTACTCAGTCAGCAATTTTAAATATGGGTGTATCTAACAACATAGATTCAAATACTTATGCTAGAATCAATAGAAATAAGGAAAAATAGAGATAAGTCCACAATTACTGATGAAATGTCATTATTCCTCTTTTTAGTAACTGACATGGCAAGGATACAGAAAATCAGTAAGTATACAGAAAACCAGAATAACACTGCCAACAACAAGACCTAAGTATCACTTATAACAATTCCCTTGAGAACAGGAGAATACACATTCTTTTCAAGTATATGTAGAGTCTGCACCAAGAGAGGGAATATTTTGGGTGATAACACAAACCTTAAGAAATGTAAATGAATAGGAATCATACAATGATCTCAACAGAATTAAACTAGAAGTCAACAATAAAGATATTTACAAAATTTCCAAATATTCAGAAATAAAAGAACACACTTCCATATAACCTATGGGTAAATGAGTAATTATCCAGGGGAATTAAAAAATATTTTGAACTGAAT
>VMDO01025060.1:0-28765 GCA_007922755.1 Pedetes capensis | reverse complement strand
TTGATTGCTGAATAGTGTTCCGTTGTGTATATATACCATAGTTTTTTATCCATTCTTCTGTTGAAGGGCACTTTGATTGATTCCATATCCTTGCTATTGTGAAAAGCGCTGCATTGAACATGGAGATGCAGGTGTCTCAGTGGTGTGATGACCCATCTCCCTTTGGGTAAATTCCCAATAGTGTTATAGCTGGGTCATGCGGTAGATCTATTTTCAATTTTTTGAGGTACCTCCATATTGATTTCCACAGTGGTTGCACCAATTTACAGCTCCACCAACAATGTAAGAGTGTTCCCTTTTCCCCGCCACCTCGCCAGCATTTGTTGTTGTTTGTTTTATTGATCTTGGCCATTCTTACTGGTGTAAGGTGAAATCTCAGAGTTGTTTTGATTTGCATTTCCCTAATGGCTAGAACTACCCCTATCTTTCAGAAATCACTTATATGCACTTTTATCACTTATGTCCATCCATGTTGTTGTTATTGTTAGGTGCTGTTGAATCGGATCCATGTCATAGTGACTATGTACAACAGAACAAAACACTACCCAACACTGTGACATGCACACAATCTTTTATGATTGAGCCCAATGTTGCAGTCACTATGTTTCTTCCCGTGTTGAATCGTGTCACATCAGTCAAAGAAGGCCCAGAGAATTTATTCCATTCCTGTCATTAAGGTCAACTCTACTTTGAGGAGGAAACTCTCCCCCAGTCATCTCTTGAATGCCTTCCAGCCTAGGGGACTCATTATCTGGCACTATATTTGACATTGCCTCTCTGCTATTCATAGAGTTTTCAATGGCTAATTGTTTGGAGATTGGGCTGCCGGGTCAATCTCCCTAATCTGTTTTAGGCAGGGAGCTCAGCTGAAACCTGTCCACCATAGGTGGCCCTGCTGCTATCTAATATACAGGTGGCATAGCTTTCAGCATCACAGCAACACACAAACCCCCACAACACAACAAGCTGACAGATATGTGGTGGATACACTTATATGTGTATCAGAATACATCTCTAATTATGACAATGAAAAAAGGGCCATGTTAGTCTCTGTGCAAGGGCCTCATTATTTCCTAATATTCCTTCTGATATTGTCCTTTGTACCCCCTCATGAACACCAGAACAGACATTCATGTGCCCAGCACTGGAACCCATGGTCCACCCTGGACAAGGTGCATGTCTTTAGAATATGCCCTCCCTGACTCACTGCCAAACAAATTATCCTCACTTTAACACCAGCCCTGCAAAACACTGAACAACCTTAAAAGACCTAGACATAGACTCAAACAACCTGAGATCTAATTAAAATGACCAACCTAGATTTCCTTGAGTGCATGAGCAGGCAACTACCAGATGGAAAGAACAGCAAGTGGAGAGATAGGAAACAGCGTGATTCCCACAAAATGTCTGTTGGACATACAATAACATTTTACCAAATTCTGAAATAAAAAGTGAAACAAAAATAATATGAATAGAATAGATGCTGATTTAAAAGACCAAATAAAAGAATTTTCTCAAAATGCCTGAAAAACAGGCCAGACAGAAGAAGATAAATAACAAAGATGATTCAGAACATAAAATATAAACATATTGTTAGGGATGAGTGCTTGAGGAGATTGACCTTGAGGGGGTCCTCGTGGCTGTCCCCCAGGCAGGTATTGTATTTTTTAGAAAGGTCCACTGACAACTTCCTTCACACTCCATCCTGCTGGCTCAAGTCTCAAAGAAGAATCAGGGATGCAAAGCATCTTGCTTTGTCAGGTGTAAGGTCACACATTTGAAGCTCAAATGCATTATTCTTCTGCTCTTGCATATAAAGACAGCTGCCCCACTTATCCCAACACAGACCTGGGAGCAACTCCAGAGTCTCCTCCAAGATGCTGGTGGTCCTGCTCACAGCGGCCTCGCTGGCTGTGAGCTCAGTTCAGAGCTTCTATGAAGGTATGAGGAATGGGGCAGGGGGTACTGTGACATTGGGCTTATGAGACCACACTGCAAGTACAGAGGAGGGAGGGCAGGGATGAGATGAGAAGAACAAAGGGATGCTGGACACAATGGCACATGCCAGAAATCCCAACTACTGAAGAGCCTGAAGCTAGAGGATCACAGATTTGAAGCTAGAGGCAACCTGTACAACTTAACAAGACCCTGCCTCAAAATAAATATAAGAAAAGAAGATCTGAGGGGAAGCTCTTTGGCAATGTACTTTCCTAGAATTCCTGGGTCAACCCCCAGTCCTGAGACAATTAAACAAGCAAAAAGAATAAAACAGTTATATTGTTCTTGGGATGAACATAAAATCAGGTGCGTATTCATTGTAAGTACTCAGATGATTTGAATGTACAGTTGGATGTCAACCAGAGATTTATAGAAGAGGAAGGCCAAGGGAAAGTTAACATTTGTAGAAGGGATCTCTCTGTGTTGTGAGTAGTGCATTGGAGGATAGGAGGAGTGGCCGGTCATGGCAGGGCTTGCTATAATCCAAGCACTAAGCAGGCTGAGGCAGGAGGATTTCATGTTGGAGGCCAATGTGGGCAATGTTTTCAGACCAGTTGGCAAAAATAAAAGTTGGTAGGACTAATCAATGGAATCCCATTTTGAAAATGGTGGGGTAATCAACATAGACAGTGAAAGACCTCAGCCTCCCCTGTAGAGAGGGTGCAGGACCTGTGAAGGAGAGAAATGCACCTCAGGACCATTTTAGCATCAGAAAACTGGGTAATAAATTGGAAACTGCCACATAGATATGTTGAAATTTCAAGTCCCATTTTTTTTCTGTTGTCTCTCATCCACATTCACTATTTCAATGGTTTATCAGTTCTATGTATAAAATTATATCCAGATGTTTCATCCTGTTCACAGTGTGTGAGGAAGTCTGAAAATATAAGCAAATAACGTAGTGAAGAGGAGGGAGGATGCACCCTAAAATGTGACATTGCACCACCAAGGCCACTTAGTTTCTGTTAATAGTGAGTTCTGAGGGACCCAGAGGACAAGTTGGCTTCTGAATGCAGAGCTGGAAGCTGATACAGCCTAGTAGCCACGCACTGTATGGGCCATGTACCACTTCCTCCTCCCCAGTGGCATCACAGGAAGTGGCAAAAGTTGCCTAAGGGGAATTGTAGGATGTGCTTAGAAGGCTCCTTCACCTGGAGGAGGTTTGTGGTGCTGAGAACCTGGGACTCCACTACTCACTTCACAGTGTGGGGCCCTAGAGTCCTTAAGATCAGGCATAGCCAAGGTCATCCTTGAACAACTTCCTCCTCATTTCCTCAGAAGGTTGGCAGTTCTGCTGTGTCTAATTATCATTTTTATATTGGCTTTAATGAGTACAATTCCCTGTAAAGACATATGCAAGCATGCCTAGATCTGGGTTCTGAGGACTGCGAGGAGGCTACCATCTTGAACAACAGGGAGCAGGTAGTGGCTCCCACAAAAGGAGACTGCTGGGATATGAGGCACAGATACAAAGGGACCTCATTCCAACTGCTCTGTGGCACTGAGAGGCCCTGGCTGGCATTCTTATTTCTAAAAATTCCACTGTAGAATTCTTTGGCTTGGGGGTGAAACACAGAAACGCTCCTGTGTATCTTTCCTCTGGGTTTCGCCACTCTGGTGAGTTCTTCCGTAGCTGGGACACATTTGCCACCCTGACTCCCGGATGTCATGTGCACCGTCACTTTGTCTCCCTTTTCCCTCTTAGCAGTCCTCTGTGTATCCCAGGTGTCTGAGCCCCTGACTCCAGTTTCAACCCCTAGCTTGGGACTCCAGGATGGAAAGCACAGGCAGGAAGCTGCTCCCCATACGCTGAGCACTCTGTGTCATCAAGGATGCCAAAGGCTTGTCCAAGGAGACAAAACAGGAGACTTTCTGTGGCATCAGATGTGGATCAAGGAGAGCCCTTCCTGAGAAATCAGAGGGCATAGGGGCGCAGGCAGCTGAGAGGCAGCTTCAGGGAGAAAGGGCCTGGGATAAGGTCACACAGGTAAGAAGAGGCCATTGTCTAACGGGGCGCTCACCTATCTCTGTTCTGCCACATAGAGGCTCAGGGCCCAGGCCAGCAGCAGCAGAACCGTCCCCCCCCCATAATGGGAACCCACAAGGACCTGCACCTCAAGGACCCACATGTCAAGGACCACCACACAGCCCTCCGCTTCATGGTAATCAGCAAGGACGCCCCCCCCAACAGGGCGGCCAGCAGCAGTAGCAGCAGCAGCAAAATCCACCCCCTGCCGAGTCCTGGGAACCAACAAGGACCCCCCCAACAGGGCAGCCAGAGGTAACAGAAGAACCATCCCCCTCACTCTCTGAACTCACAAGGACGCCACCTCAAGGACCCCCACAACGCCCTCCTCCTTGGGGTAATCAGCAAGGACTCCCCCCAAACAGGGCGGCCAGCGGCAGCAGCCACAGCAATAAAACCACCCTCCTCCTCCTGGAAATCAGCAAGGACCCCCACTATCTTCCCAGGGGGGACGACCACAAGGACCCCCTCAAGGCCAATCTCCTCAGTAACCAGAACTCATTGTCAGGTATGACTCAAATTTATCCTCCATGAGAGACCCCCAACTCCTACATTTTAAAAAGTATAGCAGCCAAATTTCACATTAACCCTGTTGAAATTAGTCCTCGAGCTCATTTTGATCGTTACTGTACAAATGTTGTATTCTTTCCTAGTGAAGGAACATTATTTATTTTTGAAATGCTTTCCAAGATAATTTTGACTTTCAGCAACACTGCCCATGTATCCTTTGTCACCTGATTATATGTCCCAATTTGTGCTGCCTATAGTGGAGCACTTGCTCTGTGAGGTGCCCTGCTTCATGGCTCAGGCGTCCCTGCTCACATTTCTCCCTGTGGACCCTTTGCTCAGCTCCTTCTCACTGTAGGCTCTCAGATCCCTGCCTTAATATTTAAGCTGCTGCTTAAAGTTACTGATTTCAAAATACTTTTACACTTCAACATGCTCTGTATTTAAAAATATAGATCCACATAAACACAAAGACAGGAATCTAAATACAAATGAACAGCTCATCCTACCTGCCTCTCACCCCCAAACCCTGCCATTGACTCTGTTGGTCATCTTCTTAGAAATATTTTTAATGTAAATGTGTCATCCCTGTTTTCGTAAATGATATCACAGTTTATATGCAGGTGTTAGTTTTTCAAAGAACTTATTGCTTTGAAAACTGCTGCATCATTCATAAAGTATCACTATTCTCTTCTGGCTTTTCTTTATGTGTTTGTTTGTTTGTCTGTCTGTTTGTAGTGCTTTGGGGTTGAATCCAGGCCTCACACATACTTTGCAAGTGCTCTATCAGTGAGGTTCACCCTAGCCCAATTTCTATCTTTTATTTTGAGACAGGGTCTCCTTAAATTATGCTGGCTGCCTCTGGCCTTGAATCTGAGGTCCTCCTGCCTCTGCCTCCTGAGTTGCTGGGATTACAGGCCTGAGCCACTATGCCCAGCTCTTCTGTTTCCATTGCAGTTTCTGTGGGAGTTTTACAATTGTGCACTGTTCCATTTAGTGTCTGCTAGGATTTCATTATCCAACTCCTTGCCAATGCACGTTTTGGTTGGATCCGTTTTTCATTACTATAGGCTATATTTCAGTGACCATGCTTGTAAATATATTCTGATGGGACCTAACAACAACAACAAAATAAGAAGAAAAAAACACAATCAGAAAGTTATGGCCGAGACATAGCTCAGTTTTGGAGTCCTTGCTAGCATTGCTAGGTTTAACTCCCAGCTCCATTAATTTTTTTTAAAAAAGTATGTTTGTTCCCCCTCTTATAAGCCACATAGAAGACAACAGTCACTTCTAGGTCAACCTGATACCAATTTTGACCCAAATGGGTCTTTTTTTCCCCTTCCACAGTCTCACAATCAATAAAGAAGAACTAACTCCAACTGAGCCATTGAAAACCCTATGAGGGTCGCTATGAGTCGGTACCAACTCGATGGCACCTAACAAAAACAACAACCCCAACTGACCAGTAGGAAAGGCTCCTCAGCAGGACCAAGCAAAGGGGGAACTAGAGAGGGAAAAAGAAGAGGTGGTGGGCTGTCACCTACCTCACTTCAGTGCTACCAGCCCGAGGTGTGAACCCTCTGTCAAGCGTTGTCCATAACCTTCCTTGTTTGGTTGCTGTTTCAGAAACCGAATGAGAAGATGGCATCTTCCTGGAAGTTATGCCATTGGAACAACCTGGTCATAACTGTATCTTCAATATCCCAATAAAACCATCAGCATGTGTTTTCAGATTGTTGTCTCTCTTTCGGGCATGGGTGATTCTGGAATTTTGGGGCTGTGGACACAATATGAGAACATTGGGACCCTTTCTCATGGATGCTTCCAGCAACCTTCCTTCCCCGTTTATCTACAAGGCAGCTGCCAGATGAAAGCATCCACCATTGCCACCCTCCTCAGGAGTCTATAAAGCAAATGTGATTTTCAAAATTATTTTCACATCTTTGAATGATGTTATGTAATGATAGGGAAACCAGGAATACAGAGAACAATTAGGAAGTTGCACATATTGAGAAACCCTTGAAAAAAAACTTGTGGCAGGACTGGGTGTTGAATCCACAGCCTCACACATGATAGGCAAATGCTGTACACCAAGCTGCAACCACAGCTCCCCTCTTTTTTAACACAGATTCTCACTAGGTTGCATAGGCTGCCTCAGGCCTAGAAGTTGTGATTCTCCTGTCTCAGCCTCCCCAGTAGCTGTGTACAGGCATGCACCAAATATAGACTTAATTGAAGTATGGCATGTTGTTGTTGTTGTTGTTAGGTGCCCTCAAGTCAGTGTCCGACTCATAGCAACCCTACCTACAACAGGTGAAACAATATTTTCAGTGCTTCTCTGTTACTCATACAGTTTTCAGTGGCTGATTGTTTTTTGGGAGTGGGTTACCGGGTCCTTCTCCCAAGCCTGCAGTACCTGTTATTCCCAGGTGGTCACGCTTCCAAATATTAACCAGGCCCAACCCTGCTTAGTTTCTGAAAGGATCAGACACCGCAGATTTACGGCTGCAAGCCATGCATCTTTTAGTATGTCTTTAATTTCTGCATCCCAGGACAAGTTTGCATTAATGTGGAATGGACAGCAGCAGACCTTCAGAGGACACTCTCAAATTACCTACACAGTCCCACCATTGTCATGGGGTGGTACTGTGAGAACTGGCTTTGTTACCCTGCCCACCTACTGTGAAAGTGTTTTATTATATAAAGGATGTTATGCTACCCTCTGATTGTCTCACAGATATAGAAAAACTCCTCGAGGACACCCAAGTCCACCTAAGGGGTAGGGATGAAAATCAGTCCCCATACGGTACAAGGGCCTCTGGGATAGTAAAGCTTTTGGGAGTCTCCTGATTGAGGAAGATACTCATGATACCAACAAGGTTACCGATAAAATTTTGTGACAATCTCTCTCAATAAAGATAGAGCAGCTTCAAGTGTTTGTAGGACTCCTGGGTACCGGCGTGTTTTCCCACCCACCTTGCTCAAGTTGCCCATCCTTTATGCAACCTAGGGAGGAAGAGGGCTAAATGCGATTGGGAACAACAGAGCACAGGAGGGTTTTGAGGAAACCAAATTCTTGTGGGACAGGCTAACTAATGTGAGCCCCAGTGCCCCAGTGCCCATTTGTCTTAGTGGTACTAGGGGCCCTGAGGGTTACAGCTGGGGGTTATGGCAAAAGCCATCTGAACAGGCAGTTCCAGCAGGGTTTTGGTGCCCGTCATGGACAGGGGCAGAAGCTGGATACACGGAACTTGCGTAACCACTGCTAGCTGAATTTAAAGCCCTGAACCAGGTGAAATCCACCCCCCAGCCTATTGCAGTGGCAATAAAAACACAATATTCATTACAGGGCTGGATTGAAGGCCTTCCAGCCCAGTGTCTTTCTGGGGTGACACAGGATCCGACTCTACAGAAGCAGCACACATTTTTACAGCAGGCAGGAGTCCTATTTCCTAGCTCTGTGATGAATGCCATGCAGGCAATTCTGGGGCCAGTGTCCTTTCAAGCCACTGAACCAACCCTAGTGATTTGACCAGCAGCCAGGCCAGGTAAGGGGCTGGACGGTTGCTATGCATCCCTGCAGTGCCCCAATAACAATAGCCTGGACACAAAAGAGAAATGGTTGTCACTGGCAATAAGGACTCTGGGTGAGTATAGACATTACGTGACTGGAGAGAGGGGAGGGATGAGCAGCCACAGGGCTGAGCTCAGAGCACTGTGGGTAGTGGTGACCATGGGGAGCGACCACTTCTGCACATATAACAGGGTTGCGTTTGGGGGTCCGCCTATGGTTATTGCGATGGGAAAATGAGGTCTGGAATATTCTTGGCAGGCCACCATGAGGGCAGCAGAGTGGAAGGAGATTTGTGAAAGGTATACCATGAACCAGAGCCACTAATTGTTCTACATGTGGCCACCCACAGCCCAGTGATTTCTCTATTCCAGGGTCCAGGAGGCTGATGCCTTCCTGAACTTGTGATTGATTTGCCCACAGACATCAGAGGAAGTGGCCTATTGGGTCCCTGTGAAGTCAGGGCTCACAGGAGCCAACATGGGCTGGGAAACAGCCAAGGCTGTAGGCGTTCGTTCCCCTGAAACATGCTGACATTGCATGCTGGATGCCCATGTGAGGCTTGTTTCCAGCTGCAGCCTGGAGGGATGGAGGCCCCAGCCAGACAGCATGCAACTCAGCATGGCCAGTCAGGGACTGGATGGTGGACTGCATAGGCCCCTGGCCATGATGAGGGGTACACAGGTGCCCTCACTGGTGTGGGTCCTGCTATGGGACTCCTCCAGCCTCCCCTGCAGATGGGCTGCTGGTGATGCTACTGTCAGAGGACTGGCCCAACTCTGAGTCCTGCGTGGGCACCCATGGAGGAGAGATAGTGACGGACACACATTGCACTAACACAGATGTGCAGCATGGGGCCAAGGACAGTCAGTGCAATGGAATTCTCACCTGCCTTATAACCCCACAGGGGCTATTTTGATGGAGAGGAAAATTGGGTTGGTAAAGTGGCAGCTCAAGAATTTAAATGATGGCACCATGTGTGGGTGGGGAAAGGTGCTGTGTCAGGAACAGGTTGCCCTCCCTGCGAGTTGTGGGTCAGGGAGACCCCCGAGACCCTGCACATCACTCCAGCCATTGCCACTGCTGTTGGTTTCTCACCAGAGCTGCATGGCAAATCTATGTTGCCAAAAATACTGTTTGTCCTGCTTGGAGGACATGAAGTGGGGACTGACCTGGCAGCTCCCTCACTCCTGGCTGCATTCCTAGTGCCAGAGGGTGCTATGCTGCCTCACAGCTGAGAAGGTCAGCAAGGGTCCTGCTCAGCTGCAGCCCTGTGTGGTGTATTCCCAGCATGCCCTGCAAGACAGACCCACTGCTGCAGTCGTGGCACGTACAGTACGGGTGCAGCCAGCAGGTTTCTGACTTGGGTTTAGGCCTGGCCCACAGGAGGGGACTCATATCTCCTACCATAGCCAGAACAAAAACCTGTGGCTGGGGAAGTCATAGGCCCCAGTGGGAAAACCACTCCATTGCTGGGTTCAGTGGATAGGACAGGCCAGCAAGGCTGCCATCTAAACACGTGTGTCTGTGTCCATAGATTCCTGCTGCTCCCAGTCACAGGCAAGGGGACCCCTCTGTAGTGGGCAGCACCTACAGCAGCCGCCGACAACAGTCCAGCCATTGGGCATGTGGTGAATTTCCCCTATCTGGTCAAGCAGGCATACCCTGAAATGAGCTGCCCTTCTCTCCCAGAATTTGGGCAACATTTTGGGACCCTCACACCACAGTAGGGTCTTCCCTCAAGTAACCTATGTGAGGAGGACATTCCTCTGATGGTCTTGCTCCTGAGTGAGGTCTTAGCAGTAGTGAGAGAACATGTATGTAAGTTCTGTCTTGTACACATCACAGTATGGATGGACTAGCCAGGAGAATGGCTGAATGTGGACTCCTGTTTCCATGTTGTTGTTGTTGTTGTTGTTAGGTGTCGTCGAGTCAGTATCCAACTCATAGCGACTCTCATAGGGTTTTCAATGGCTGACTGTTTCGGGATTGCCTTGGGAGTGGATTGCCAGGCCCTTCTCCCCGTTTCCATAAGCCCCTTTTATCTTGAAAGACACAGTGAAACTGGTATATGGGGTGGCTGTGGAAGTATTATACAGATTTTGCAAAAGGAGTGGACAGGGAGGCAAAATGCCTCCTGCAGACATGGAGTGAACTAAACACCAGCACATCCAGGGTGAGTTGGTGGGGATCACCTGTACTGATACCTGATATCCAATTGGACTAGCAGGTGAACACCAGGACGGACTTTATTGCCTGGTTATATCAAAGACACTTTGCCTCATCAACCAGAGAATCTGTTCATACTAAAAGGTCCATTGTCCCTGGGGACTAGCATGATGGGAAGACTCCCTTTCCCCACCCGTCCATTAGGCAGGAGTGCTACCTGCTTTCATTTAGATAAAGCCTCTTGTCAACTTTATTGCCAGCACATTAAAGCAGACACACAGAAGCTTACTCATACTAAATCAAGAGAAAGCACAGTTGAGGAAAGCACTATTGCCAAACCAGATGGCCCTGGTATGCTGATGGCCGCACAGGGATGAACCTGTGCCCTCACTGGCACAATGGGCTCAGCTTATATCCCAGAAATTGAGGTGAAGATTACAAATGCTTCCAAGCTGTTAAAGGGGAGCAATGAGGACACTAGTCCTCTGGAGAGTTATGATGACTGACTAGAGGCGGGACCTGGTCACTGAGGTCATGAGTAACACATGTACCATTTTCAGAGGAAATGTGTGTTGCTGCAGAATGTATGCTGCTACAGATGAGCATCTCAGTGCCCCCTCAGCAAGAGGAGACAACCGTACAGTACCCCTTCCCAGGCTCAGGGAGCATTGCAGAATAGAGGGGTGGGAAGAATGTAAGAGCTGGAAGAAGGGGTGGAGTGTAGTGGGCCTGGTCCCCTCAATCACAGCCAGAGCTTGTAAGTAGTCACCCTTTAACTGCTCTGTGTGCAGAATGCAGTGAAAAATCCCATCCTCCCATGGTCAGAGTTTACTGAGATCAGCAAAATACCTGATAAGGATAAGGATAGAGCCACAGAAATATCACTTGGCAGGTATTTTGTTTTGTCTGTGCCTTGTGTTAAGCCTGTAGTCACCTCTACTGCTTTAATACTAATATTTCTGTAAGCCTAGGCTTCCATTAATATTGCTCTTGCCTTAGGGCTGTATAAAATAGGCACTTTTCTGTCAACTTATGCCATATAAAATAGGCAGGGATGTCGAATTTGGTGACTTGGACAATTTGGGGGGAAATGTACACTTCTCTCATCATCCATAACTCTGTAAGTATCTACTATTAAACTCCTTATACTCAGCTAACTGAATTTACCTTAATCATTCTTTGAGCTGTTGGTAGAATCTCAATTTGTAGGCACATGATTCTTTTATGCCTGCCCAAGAAAATCACCAAACAATTATCATTATAGAAAATGTGACTCAGTGCAACAATAAAACATTATTTAAATAACCCTGAATTTAATCAATAGGCTGTGAAAAGATACCTTTGAGATATTAGGAATATTTGAGGACAGATTGGGTTTGGGTACAGAAAATTAGTGACTATTGAAGAAATCTCCAAACCCATAAACATGAGTTTCTGTGTATGTCCATTTATTCAAATGGGTTCCCACCATATAGAGGGTTTTGTTTGATTGATTAGTTCTATAATTAGTTATTAGAATCAAAAGTATGCTTGTATCTTGGAGTAAGGTCTATTTGTTCAACTATTAGAGTCAAAATTGGGATTCTTTAGGTGATATGGCTTCTAGGGTTGCAAACCAAGGTTAAGTTTACTCACTAATGTTAAAAATAATTAAGTTTTTAAAAATCATGTTCAGATTATATTAAAAGCATAGAGTAACAGTAATAAATGCATGCCCATATGTTAAAATTAAGAAAATAAAAACGCCTGTTCAACCTCCTCTCTCCCTCCTCATCCCTCTTTTTTTCTTCCTCTCTCTCTCTCTCTCTCTCTCTCTCTCTCTCTGTCCCCTTCTCTTTGTATCTTTCTCATTCTTTGTTTACATAATTCTATTTTATTTCCTATCTGTTTAGTACTTACAATTATAATAATCTAGTCACATTAACCTTTTTTCCTTAATCTGAAAAGTGTAAAAGCTGAATGATATCTTCAAAATCTCTTATAAGTACTGAAAGAGCTGATGGAAATGAAATATTTATTGGTATGGCAAGCATAAAATAATCATCAAACATTGTTTTATATATATATATATATATATATATATATATATATATATATATATATATATATATATATATACATATATCCATCCTTGCAAGGAAGGAAATTTATTCTATGGTAAGATAGAAATTGAATCGCTGTAGAAAACATGATTCAACTTCTTTTGGGAAGGACTACAAATTCAAGTGTTTATTTATTTATTTATTGCAATACTAGGGGGCTGAACTCAGGGCCTTGTGCATGCTTTGCAAGTACTCTACCCCTAATCTATACCCTAAGACTCCCTTTAAATTTTTTTATCTTAAGACACGATCTCACTAGGTTATGCAGGCTGCATCTACCCTGGAACCCGTGATCTTCCTCCCTTTACCTCACCAGTAGCTAGCATTACAGGCATGAGCCACTGGGCCTGACTTACAAAATTACATATTTAAAAATATTAACTGTTCTCTAAATCACAGAATGAGTTTCTTCACATCATCTACACAGGTTCCTAAGAGAAGAATTTGAAACACATGGCATTTTTATGATCTAGATACAAAAGTCACAAAACATCAATTGCCAACTGCTCTATTGACTTAGGCAGGTCCAAAGGACACCTGGTTTCAGTGGGAGGAAGCACCTCCATCTGAACACAGAATGTCAAGTCCCAGAGAAAGATATGATCACTAGATGGGAGGTCGTGCTGTGACCATTTTTTACAATATACAATCTGCCACATGTGCCTTTTTCTAAGATACTATTGCTGTAGATCCTTACATAATACAAACAGAAAAAGGAGAAATCTCACCAGCACATTCTCTCTCTCTCTACTTCCTGCCTTTCATAAATACAACAGGTGTCCTCCACTACACTCTTCTGTCATGATGGACAGACTCCATGAGCCTAAACAAGTCTGTCCATCTTTAAGTTTATGATGTCAAGAATTGCTGAGAGTCTACCAAAATCCTCTGAGAGAGGGAACCCTTGATGCACCAGGGTTCTTAGAGTAGGTGTTATGTAATGGTTTTCTTGGGAAACATTCACAAAATAGAGCCAACTGGGTTTGTTAATGGGCAGTGTTTAGAATAGGTAGTCCAAACAGACAATTATGTTTTTCATCAATTTGGTAAAAACTTCCACTAAATGAGAAGAGATCTCCAGATGTCATGGGTTATATTTCCATCCCTTCCACTCAGTTTCTGTATTGAAGTTGCAAGCTGCCAATATCTCAGAATGTGACTGAATTTGAAGGCTGGCCTTTCAAGAAGTGATTGAAATACATTGAGGATCCTTGTGCTCACCCTAATCCATTTTGCCTGGTATCTTTGTAAGAACAGGACATTAGAAGCACAAAGAGAAAACAAGGATGGCATGTGCACCATAGAAGTCCTTTGTGAAGACTAACCTAGGAGATCAACATCTGGAACTACAGTAAAATCTCTGAAGAAACTAAACTTGCTGCCACATTATTTATTGAACTCAATCTTTTGAAACTGGGTGAAAATTAATTTTGTGTCTACCACCTACTCTGTGGATTTTCTGGGCATCTTTCCAGAACTAATGTGGGGGCCTCATGTTATAGTATATACAGATTAAGAGTTTTATTTGTAAAAGCTCATTTTTAATATTTCTATTTTTAAACATTTGAACCACATGTCTACTTCAATATACCTTCTGTGGCCCAGTGCCTGCTATCATCTTGCCCATTGTTTCATTACCACCCTTCCTAAATGCCAACCTTCTATTTCAGCTCTGTTGTAATCTCTATTTTGGTTGTGTCTGTACAACTTCATAGGTGATATTTTTCTTTCATATGTTACTAATCCCATTCACACATTCCTGTTGCAGGAGAAGGTCAGGAAAAGGGCTTGAGCTGAGTGATATTTGGCAGAATCGCCTACTCTTTTTCTGGGACTTACCCAGCCGAGGACTAGGCAGACTTCCTCCAGGACTGCCGCTTCTGGAGCTGCCCATAAAATGTGAGAGGTCTGCCTGGGAACGTCTTCTGTGTCTTCTCTCTGAACTCCTTTCCCATCTGAAGGATGACCGTGGGACCTGGTCAGTTTCTCTTCCCATATAGTGTTTTCAGAAACCAGAGGTTGTTGTCTCCATATATACAGGGACGTGCCACAACCAAGCAACTACTTTTGATCTTCCATAAACCAATAAGGGCATCTAGAATTGTTGATATTTCAAATCATCAAGAATTATTGCCAATTCCCAGTATATTTCTCCTTCACAGAATAACTATAATTATACCATGGAAGAAAGGGTCATGCCAATCTCCCTGCAAGTGTCTTATTATTTGCAGCAAAACCCATTGTTTCCTAAGCCTTCTGGTATTACTCTGTGACCCTTTCATGAACAGCCATTCATGTGCACAGCACAGGAGCCCATGTTCCACATTGGACAAGATACCTGTCTTTAGGATTGACAGTCATTTGTACCCCTCTGATTTATTTCCAGCCACATTACCTTCACTTCACACCAGCTTTGCAAAAGACTGAAAAAATATCCCAAGACCTAGACATGGACTCAAAAGATCTGAGAGACCTGGTTACACTGACTAATCTAGACCTTCCATGACAAGCACAAGCAGGCAACTACTAATTGGAGCAGAAAGAAAAACAAGCGAACAGAGAGGAGACAGCATGCTTCCCACCAATGATCTGTTGGATACAATATGACTTGTTACTAAATGTTTTAAATAAAAAATGAAACAAAAATAATGCTGAATAGAACAGACTCTGATTAGAAGACTTTAAAAGGGATTGTCCAAAATGTATGGGACATAGGCCAGATATAAGAAAATAAATACAGACAGGGAAGGTTGATCCAGAACCCACAATATCAACATTATTTAGGCTGTATGCTTGGACAATGTTCCCTCAAGTTTTTGCCCAAATAACATTCTGTACATTTTAGAAAGTTTCACTGACAACCTTGTTCCCACTCCATCCTGTTTGGCTAAAGTCCCAAAGAGGATTCAGGGATGCAAAGTATCCCACTTTGTCATGTGTGAGGTCACCCAGTTGGAGCTCAAAGGCACCATGCGTCTGCTGTTGCATATAAAGAATAGGGAACTGCTGCCCCCGTGCCCCAGTACAACCTGGGAGAAACTCCAGAGCCTCCTCCAAGATGCTGGTGGTCCTCACAGTGGCCTTGCTGGCCCTCAGAGAATTTTCATGAAGTAATGGAGAAAGGGCCTACAGCCATACCACTGTGGCATCCGATCTGGTCAGATCTCAGAAGCTAAGCAGGATCAGGCCTCATTAGTACTTGGATGGGGGACTGTTTCAGAACACCAGGTGCTGTAGGCTTGGAAGAAGGACCCAGAAACCCACTCCCAAAAAACAATCAGCCATTGAAAACCCTATGAATAGCAGAGATTTGCTGGTATTAGTGTTTCATCCATTGTCTGTAGGGTCACTATGAGTTGAACATCAACCTGACAGCACCTAACAATAACAACAAAAACAGAGAAAGGAAGAAGGGGTCCTATGACAATTGGGCTTATGAGGCCACACTGCTAATAGAGAGGAGAGAATGCAGAAATGACATAAGAAGAAAGAAGGGATACTGGGGGCGGTGAACCAGGCCAATAATCACAGACACTTGGGTGAGTGAGGAAGGAGGATCACAGGTTTGAGGCAACAGATAGCCTGTGTAACTTTGCAAGACACTATCTCAAAATAACAAAAGAGAGGGGTTCAGGGGTAGAGCTAATTGGGAGAGCACTTCTATAGCATATGCAACACCCTTGGTTCAAATTCAGGCATTAAAAAAGCAAAGATAGAAAGAAGAAAGAAAGGGAGTGAGAAAGAAAGAAAGAAAAAAAGAAGAAAGAAAGAAGAAAGAAAAGAAGGAAAGAAAAGGAGGAAAAAATCAGTTGTTTACCTGTTCAAATTTTTAAAAGATTTAAATATACAATTGGATGTTGACCAAAAAAATTGACCAGAGGAAAACCAAGGTAAAGGTTTGTAGAAAGGTTTGTAGAAAGGTTTGTAGAAAGGTCTCTCTGTGTTGTGAAGGATGCACTGGAGGGTGGGAAGAATGACAGATCATGGCGCCATATTCCTGTAATCCAGCATGGATGAGGCTGAGGCAGGAGGAATCCATGTTGGAGGCCAGCTTGGGCTGTTTTCTAAGCCCTGTTTCAGAATCCAGAAGAAAGACAAATAATGGGAAGACAGAAAGTAAGGCTGGGCTTTGAATTTGGTATAATATCATCATAGATCATGCAGGCCATTAGCCTTGCTGTCTTGTGGACTCAAGAGAGATGAAGTAGATAAATGCACATAGAGGCCACTTCAGGGACAGAAAATCAGATAAAAATTGGAAACTCTCTACATTGAGATATAGAAATATCAATTCCCATTTTTTTGCTGTCTCCCACCCACATTCAATATTTCAATGTGTTATTAGTGATAATGTGTAAAATTATATCGCAATGTTTCATCCTGGAGGTTGTGGCTCCTTTGATAAATGAAGCCTAGTATAAAGAAGTTTTTCCTTTGGGAAATGCTCTTAAAGGAGACACTGAAGCCCAGGCCAGTCTCCCCTCTCCTCTCTTTTTTGCCTTCCTGCCAGCTTGAGGTGAGCATCTTTGTTCCATATGTGCTCCTCACCAATATGTCCTTCTTTCCCACAGGTTCAAAAACAATGGAGACAACTGAACATGGATGGAGACCTCTGAAATCATGAGCCAAAATAAACGTTACAACTTTCATGTTGAGTTATTTCAAGTATTTGTCACAGTGACAGAAAGCTAATATAGCTATCTTTATCTAATGTTATATTTTCATGAGTAATGAAGCATAGTGGTTAAGAGAAACATTTATAAATGAACTTTTCAACAATGATTGTATTTCACAATATGTCTTCTAAGTCAATCTCCAACTTTGATTTACACCTTAAACTCCTAGATTTTTGCTAGGTTAACATCAATACTTCACATTAATAAATATCCAGATGATTTCCAAATAAGATAATACAGAAATTTTAAGTTTACATTCTTACTCAGAAAAATGAAAAACATTTCATTGTGCTAACCAATATGTTCTGAACTACATTAAGTATATGTAGTATAATTAAACATATTCTTGAGAAAATTAAAGTTACTAAGAATTAAGAATTGTAGTCAATATGTGGCAGTTAAAAAACAGAAAACATCAGGAAGCAACTCTGTATATGAGAAAAGCCATCATATTATTGGTATGCGAAGCTAATATGTGTTTGTGATTCATTTGTATTAAGTAAAAGGAGAATATTTTTTGCCATAAATTAGAATTACTGATTGTTTCACAAAGAGGAATGAAAAAATTATAGAACATAACCTAAATGTCTGCAGCCATAGCACCCTATCATCCGATCCTGCCTGATCTCAGAAGCTAAGCTTGTCAGCCTACTTAGTCCTTGGATGGGAGACTGCCTGGGAACACCAGGTACTGCAGACTAGGTAAAAGGATCTAGCAAACCACTCTTGAAACAATCTGCCATTGAAAACCCTATAATAGCAGAGAAGCACTGACAATAGGGCATGGGATGGCAGAATGTCAAGGAGTATATCGTTCTTTTGTACATAGAGTCACCAAGAATCAGACCCAATGCAACAGCACCTAACAACAAAAACAACAACAAACTAAATAGATATAAGAATATTATAGAAGATTGTTGAAGAGGAATTTTGAATAGGAATTTAAATGTGCAGCTAAATGTGTAGCAAAAATCCAAGTGGATTTACTTATGTTATATTTCAGAATGGCAACTCTTAATATCAAAAGGACATTAGCATAAACAAAGAAGCAGGGTTTTTTTGGTCTCTTAAACATTTTATTTGCGGGGTGCAGTGGCGCACGCCTGTAATCCCAGCTGCTCAGGAGGCAGAGGTAGGAGGATCGCAAGTTCAAGACCAGAGGCAGTCTGTGTAACTTAGCAAGACCCTGTCTCAAAAAATAAAAAATAAAAAAAATTTTTTAAATGGGACTGAGGGTGCAGCTCAGTGTTCCAGCACTTGCAGAGCATGCAAGCTAGAGGTCCTGTGTTCAACCTCCAGTATCGGAAAAAAAAAAAAAATTTTTTTTATTTGAAAATGTTGTCAAACTCAGAGTTTTCAGAAGATAGTACAGAGAACACCCTTATAACCAGTCTGCAGATCTATGAATTGTCTATGACCAAATACTTGCTCTTTAATATTTTGTCCCATTTTAATTCAATATTAGTTCTTCTCTGTGTCTGTTTCTCTCACACTTTTCCTGAAGCACCAAAGGGTAAATAGCATAAATCATGGCTGTATATCCCTAACTTCAGCATGAAGAATTAGGATAGTCTGTTACAGTGGCAAATTTTTCCTGGAACATTGGTCTTAAAATGTAAAGTATTTTTATTATCTTTTAAGCAATAGGCCTAGGAAATAAAGATGTTGTATTTCATTAAAGTACTTGCTTTTGTGTATTTGATTTTTTTTTTAATTTTATTTTATGAAGCAAGGTCTCACTATGGAGGTGCAACTGGTCTTAAACTTGAGATCCTTCCACCTCTACCTCCTGCGTGCTGGGATTATAGGAATGTACCTCCATGTGTAGCTCATCAAATTACCTTCTTATGCTTCAGGTTGTCTTTTATGAGATCTTTGATTACTTAGAAAAAGTGGGTCTTGGGAAAACACCTCAGTGTTCATCTGAAAACTATACAGATTCCTCTGTTTTCCTTTAAACTATTTGGTGACTTTGCTATAGTGTGATCTATGATTTTATTTCCTTAAGTGCTATTAAACTTTTGACAGTATTGACAACTTCCAAAAAATAAAAAAGAAAATTAAGTTAATTTGCACTTAAATAAATATACGGCTTCTTAAATACTCTTGGAATATTCCCAAATAATTGATTCCATGTCTTTATAAAAAGATATATATTAGACTAATTAAAATTATTTGTTATGTCAAATTTGCCTGTCAAATAAGAAAAGATTTTAACCTTCTCTGAAGTATATTCATATATGTGATTAATATGTATTCAAGAAATTCTATGAAGTTTCTGAAAATTTAACATGTCCTGGTATAACGTTATCAGTCATAATTTCATCTATTATCAGTCATAATTTCATCAATATTGTATTATCTTGCGGAGAGTCCAAAGCCTATATGAACAAACAGACACAAAATGTTATCTGAAATACATAAAATCCCTTACTCCTTAAAATCTGTCATGATGCATCTTTTATGCAATCCAACTCAGGTTTAGGTAAAGAATGTTGGAGTAAAGGGAGGGAAAGGAGTAAGGGATGGTAAAGTAGGAGAAATGAGGAGAATGTGTTCCATGGAGAAGGCGTGACCACCACAACCATGTCCTGAGAAAATAGGATGAATTACTTTGAAAATTTTAGAATGTCTCAGCTTGTATAGTTTAGTCTCTTTTGTTCTACATTCCCAGTTTCCCTAAAATTACAAGCATATTAGCTATTATTCTGAAAATAATTTCGTACATTTCATTTGTCCTATAAAATGCAGGAGAGAGAAGAAAACATGTAAATCTCTCACATGACAGCTAGTTTGGTGAGAAAGGGAGAGCGAGCCTTGCTGAAAGCCTTCATGAGAAAGGGTCTTAGGTAGGCCCATGTTGTGTCTATGATGGTCAAAGTCTAGATTCACCAACACCCAGAAAGAGAACATCAATCAGAAGTTGCATCCTGATCATTTTATTGGCATATTGAAGAGGCGTTATGACCAAATTGTTTCACTGGCATAGTGTGTGTGTGTGTGTGTGTGTGTAAGAGAGAGAGAGAGAAAGAGAGAGAGAGAGAGAGAGACAGACAGACAGACAGACAGACAGACAGACAGAAAATCCCTAAGTAGCCCCAGAGGGCCTCAAATATATCATCCCCCTTCTGTGGCTGGGATTACAGGTGTGTGCCACCACACCCAACTCCAGTATCATAACTTCTGAGTGACATTATCTTCTCATTTGCTGTTGAAAAAAGAAGAAAAGTTACAGGGGAAGATTTGACATGCAATTTTCTAAATCCCTTGCTGATGTCACTGAAGTGAGTAGATGAGAGTCTACCTCTTCTCACTCTTTCCTTCTGCATCCCTACTTCCCTTCACAATTTTTTGTTCACTTTTTTTAGTAACCTACTAGATAATGTATTGTAAATTATTGCTTATAAGATGAAGAAATAAAGATTATTCTTAGTGTATTTTTGATTTCTATTACAAATGATTGAATATATTGTTAATTACAAAATGACATATAATATTAAAAAGTGAAACCACGTTAAACTTCAATTAAAAGTTTTGATTAAACAAATTGTGGCACAGTTACACAATGGGATAAAATATAAAAATAATAAAGTAGAAGAAGGAAAGGTGGAGGAGGAAAAATAAAGGAAGAAATAAAAAGAAAACAGAAACAGAATGGAGAAAATAAGAACAGAGAGAAAGAAAGAAGGGAAGAAGAAAGGAAGGAAGGAAGGAAGAAACTATAGAGTTCTATACAAGTCTGTGAACTTATTTGGAAGTATTCTAAGATATATAGATATAGATACAGATATAGATATATATGTACATATACATATATATATTTGAAATGCACACCACACAAATCTGCACATAAATTATTGTATAAATTGTGGGGAACAAGTGATAATGAGCTTAAGAACAAATAAATGCTTCTAGGACAATGGCTAAAACATCAGTGATCATGACTTGCAGTGAGGGATGAAGGAAAATAGGATGAGATATGCTTTTCATGTTTAGCTTCATACTTTTTGGTTCGGTTAGATTATTTTTTGCTTGAGCACAGATAAATTTGAAAAGAGGCATTTCAAAATCTCATAGACACTTGGCAACATAAACTTAAATTATCTCTTAGCTAGGATACTGAACATGAGATCCATGGTTGAAACAGAACTAAGAAAAGAGTAGTCTGTTAAATGGGAAATGAGAAGTCTCTGAATATGAGCACATGGGACAACGTAACCAAAGTAAAACACAGCTCTACTTCCACAAAGTGACACAAGTTAAGATACATAAAGATTGTACAAAAAGCAATTTGGGGACAATGTTCCTCAAAATCAAAATTTCATCAGAAAGTTTCCCAAAAGTAAACGATTATCATACAGCATTGCCAAAACCTGAATAGAAATATTTGAAATGGGACCTAAGACTATGTAACATATCTTTAGCTAATTGATTTGCATAATATACTATGAGAAATGTGGTCTTATGGTGTTCCACGGAGAATAAATTGGAATTAGGCATGTCTTAAATGTCTAGGTTATTAGGATGATAGGCCTTGGAGAGGTCCTTGTGGTTTGTCCCTTTTGAAGGTCGTGAGGTTGCAGCTGATGGCTTACTGGTCTGGGTGCCCTTTTTTGTTTCCAGGACATGGAGGATAATTGTGCTACTGATTGTCTTCTAAATGAGATGGTTCGGGTGGTTTTCCAGAGTGATGAGGGTGCAGCTATTGGTGGCCTCAATGTTGTGTTGGTTTCTATTGAAAATCAACTTCTTCATCTTTGTCATCAGCAGGGGTTCACAGTAGGGGTCCTCTTGGAGTGGTCTGTGATGCTCTTCATGAATGTTCTGGATTGAGTCCTCAACTTCTGTGTGTGTTCAATCCAAGACTAGAGCTTAATGGTGAAAGGCCATCCTCTTTTTACCTCTCTGATCTTTACACAGTCTCTTTTCCCTCAAAACTACCCCTCAACTTCAATCTTCCCTCTTGACAACTGACTCCTCATGAAGAGTTCCTTTTAATACACATATGAAGGATAAGAACTTTTCAAATCTTGGTCCCTAGGACAAGTATTTGCCCTTAAATTTGGCAAAAAGGTGGCTTTGGTTAACATAGAATTTCTAGAATATGTTGCCACAAATAAAAAAGAAGGAAAGAAATAGGATTATCAATACTATTATAAATGCCACTTATATTTGAGGACCCTGTAATAACAAGTTATCATTCAGTAATCCAAATCTGGATACCTAAGATCTATGACTAAAACCAACCTGGTTGCTCATGTGGAGATATGCAAGAAATTATGATAGAAGAAGATGTGCCCCACAGAAGACTTACTAAATTCGTGTGAAAAATAATTATCAACTTCAGAAACACAACTGAGGAAAGAAACCTAGACAAAAGGGATAGAGATGTACATTTTTGTGCATTTCATCCTGAGACCTTATAATTCTAAACAGGGACATTGGAGATAGAGGAAACAGGCAAATCTAAGTAAAAAGGAGTGTCAGAAGTTGGGCCCTTCCTTCTCTCTCAGGAGACATTTGTGGCCTGAGGGAACAACCATCCTCCTGTTGGGGAAACAGGACTTCTCCTGTGCCCATTGAATGTACACCTCTCTCTTTCAAGTTGGTGGCCTGGCTCATCAGCACCAGAATCATGGTGGTGGAAGATTTGCCCATGTTTTAGGTGCACTGGTGTTTGCTAATTCCTATAATAAAAACTATGATAACAAACTATTATAGAACTGAAAGCTTCTGGAGGAAATGAAGGGGGTGAATTTCAGTAAGGACAAGCGGGCTTCACATGATGATGTCTGCAGTGGGCCTCAGGAAATAAAGCACAAGATAAAGTGAAAAATAAAGTCACCAATCTCTGAGGGCTTACAAGTGTATGTTAGGGAAAGGTGACTTCCAACCACAAGGATTTGCATTCAGTAAATGACCTTTCAGACACTCTTCTCAGTGAGGTTGGAAATGGAAGAAGTTGTTAGGGGACCACAGGGCTATTGCTCTGCTGAGATTCAGCAAAATTCAAATTAAAAATCTTTTTTGTCCTACTTAGAATCCCTCAAATGTTATGCTCATTTAGATGAGGTATTCTGGATATTTAAATGTCACATTCTAGGATCTGTTTTCTCTTGTCCTTAGTAAATTTTTTGTTATATTAATATGCTTTCTCCAAAAGGCAAACCAGTGGAAAACAGTTTGGTACAATGTTACACATAGTATTCATACCATATTGAAATACTGAATGCAGATCAGACAAAAATGAGAACATTGAGCCGTGATATTTCTATCTCATTGTGTGGAGAGATTCTGGTTTATCATCTGAAACTATTTCACTGAAACAGCCCTAATTTCCGTTGATTTCCAATATCTCTCCTGCATCCATTGTAAGGCAAGGGTACAGGTATCCACCATCTACTGTAATTATCATAATTTCTTCACAACTGGACTTTCCTCTATCAGTCTTCTCATGTTCTCATATTCCCATGTTCCAATGCATTATCAACACAGAGAGACATTTCTATAAGTACAATTTTACTTTGTCATTCCTCTTGGTCAAATTTTAGGGAAGTTTGAATTGTATACCAAGTAACGTCTAAGGCCTTAAGGCAGAAGGAGGCCATGACTGGCTGTACGGTTCACACAAAAACTCTGAAGTTGTATCTTTCTTCTCATTTTCCTCTCCCATCTACCTTCCTCTGTGCCATGTGATCTTCTGATCCCTAAACAAGTCACACAGACAACCTTTGTTCTACCTTGACTTGAGCTCTGAGTTACACTGAGGGTCAGCAAGGCCACTGGGAGCAGGAATACCAGTATCTGGGAGGAGGAACATGGAGATGGAACAACAAAACACTATTCAATGATCACTGTATCATCAAAGAAATCAGAGAAGAGGTACATCAAGATACATTCTCATTCTTATGGTACATATTGTTTTTTATGCAGTTTTTGATTACTTATGAAAAATGAATATTCTCAGTACTAAAACACTTCACTTTTTGTCTTATGACTATATAAGTTTATGTAATTTGCCTTATAATAATTTATCACTTTGGTATTGTTTTACAGTGATTTGATTTTACTTATTCAAGTGTTCTCAGTCTTTTGATATTTTTTATCCCTTCCCCAAATGCAAATCTATGTTAAGTCTTTTTGCTCAAACAAATTTTTGGTGATGCCAGAGGTCTCTTTCAATATCCCAAAGGCAGTTATTTTTTCCTAATATAAAGAGAGAGATTAAACTATTAGGATTATCTGGATACAGTGGCATATCACTGTACTCCCAGCTACTTAGGAGGTTGAGCCAGGGTGAAAGCAAGTTCAAGGCCAGCCTTGGCAACACAGAATCCTCATTCCCCACAATCTCACCCTTCCTTCTCAAAAAAACTAATTAAAATCATTGTTTTTTTAATGATACTTTGGTTTTGAACTCAGGACTTTGCACATACATTGCAAGTGCTCTATCAATGGTGTACACACACACCTGCATATTTTAGGTATTTTTTAATCTGTTTTTGTTTTTTGTTTGTTTGTTTGTTTTGTTTTGTTTTTTCAGTACTGTGGGATGAACTCAGGGCCTCAATCTTGCACACCTTGCAAGTGTTGCACCCCTGAGCTGCACTCTCAACCCTCTTTTCTTTTCTTTTCTTTTCTTTTTTACTTTTTGAGACAGGGTCTCTCTAAATTGTGCAGACTGCCTCTGGTCTCGAACTTGTGATCCTCCTGCCTCTGCCTTCCAAGTCACTGGGATTACAGGTATGTACCACTGTGCCTGGCTCAGTTTTTGTTTTTGTTTTGTTTTATCTTGAGACATGATCTCACTAAGTTATGAATGCTGCCTCTGACCTCAATCTCATTATCCTTGTGCCTCAGCTGCTGGAGCCCCTGGGATTACAGGCATGAGCCATCGTTCCAAGCTGGGGTATTTGATATATTAAAATTGCACAGAGAGTAAATCATGTTACACCTTTATTGAGATATAGAGGTAGGTATGATTGATAGGGGTCTAATAATATATATGAAATTCCCACGCCAATTCTATCATGCCTGAAATAACGTTACAAGTCATAATTCCAGCTATTATGTTAGCTTGATGGCAGCCCAGAGACTGCAGGAAAAAGATAGAGCTTAAAATCATGTCTGTAGGACCCCAAATTCCTTCCTTCTAAAAAACCCAACATGCTGCCTTTTCTATGAAATTCATCCAAGTTTTGATAAAAAAAAAAAATAGCTAGGGACGATGGACAGAAAGAATGGAGCAATGATAAATATGTGGACAGAGAAGAATAATATCCAGGGAGACACAATCTCCAACCACATTCCTATCCCAGGAGCCCAAGGCCAACTATTTTGAAATTTTTAAGGATTCTTTAGCTTGTGCCATATCCTCATCTGGGTTATATATTCCCACTTTCCCTAAAATTATAAAAATATTATTAAATATTCTGAACCAATTTTAAAAATTGCATTTATCTTATGCAATCCAGGGAAGACTGGGAACAGTGGAATTCTTTCCTCTGGGACGTGGCTGGTAGATAACGGGGAGGGATGCTAGAAGCAACTGTGAGAGAGAGTCCTGCATAGGACAATGTCCACAGTCATCACAGTCCAGACTCATCACACCCAGAAAGAGACACAGCCATCAGACATTGCATGTGGACAATTTTATTGGAATACTAATGACAAAATTGTGACCATATTGTTCCAATGGAATAACTATCCACAGCTCATTATCTTCTCATTCGGTCTCTGAAAAAAAAATGAGGAAAAGTAGTTGGACAGATGTGATTGGCAAGAGATTTCTAAGCCCTTGCTGGCATCACCAAAGTGAAGCTAGTGAAAGCCGTTCCCTGTCCCCACCTGCATCTTCCCACTCTCTTTTCCTCATTTCCTACCTAATTTCATTTATTTACTCTTCTTAGGCACCTAGCACATATTAAGAAGAAGAAGGAGAAGGAAAAGAAGAAGAAGAAAATGAAAAAGAAGCAGATGCACCATCAGCAAGAATAGGAGGAGGAGGAGGAGGGAAAAGAAATTTAGACATCAAGAGAGAAAGAACATAAATTGAAAAATAAGTTTATAATGAGAGAGTAAAGAGCAGTATGCATGTGTGTAATATTAGCGAATTATGAAGCATAGTTTCCTGAAGCTCTGACACTGTGGCATTTGATCCCATCGGATCTTGGAAGCTAAGCAGGGTTGGACCTGGTTAATACTTGGCTGGGAGAATGCCTGGGATACCAGGTACTGTAGGCTTGGCAGAAGGACTCAGAAACCCACTCCCAAAAAACAATCAGCCTTTGAAAACTCTATGAATAGCAGAGAAGAACAACAATAGTGTTTCATCTGTTGTATGTAGGGTTGCTATTAGTTGGACACCAACTCCAAGGCACCAGCAACAACGACAGGCATAGGCAGGAGGCTTGTTGGTAGAAGACCAGAGGTAGCCTGAGTAACTTAGTGAGACCCGGTCTCAAGAAAGAAAAATAGGGACAGGAGTGTTGCTCAGTGGTCAAGTTCTATCAGAGTTTTCATGAAGCCCAGGGTGCAGCCTTCAGATCTGAAAAAAAGAAGAGCTTGAGAGAGAGAGAGGAAGGTAGAAGAAAAGAAGAAAGAAAGAAAGAAAGAAAGAAAGAAGGAAAGAAAGAAAGAGTAGAAATATTTGTGTACTTTCTGAATTGATGAAGTGATATGATGTTTGCTAAGATATATGGTACTTGAAATAACTCTCATATATGTCTCCACGTAATTTATGATATCATTTGTAGGAAAAAAGAGTAATATACTTATAAATGTACAAATACTGCAAGAGGATATCCAAACTATTGATGACATAATAGTTTCACAGTGGCTGTGCAGAGATAGTAAATGAAATATTTTTGCATATTTAGCCTCATGCCTTTCTATTCAATGGTATACTTCTTTTTATGTTAAGCATGGGTTGATTAGAAAGTAAGCATTTGAAAATCTAGATAACATTGGAGTACAGATGTAAATTAATTTAACAGGGATCCTGAAATGTGAGCCCTGGCTCAAGATAGACCTGAGGCAAGAGGGGTCATTTGGGAAGGTGAAACTGGAATTCATTGAGTCAGAGAAAGGAGGCAGAAGACGAATGGGAGAACACTGCATGATTAGCAAAGAGCAGCTCAACTAAACACAGATAATAATTGGGTGCTGGGGATTTTTAAAATCTACCCCATAACTAGGGTCCCTCATAATAGCCTGAGGGGTTGACACCTAGTTGACCCCAGGGCCACATCTTACTCACACCTGCCCCTCCCATCGAGTGAGCAAAGATGGCACCTGACCAGCCTGGCCTGCCTTAACTACCTTAATCCTGATTGGCTATCCTTGGCATTTACATTAGATAACTGTCCCTACTTGGCAGTTATGTCAGTTTATCTGCAGTAACTGTCAGGTGTGTGCCCTGATTGGCTAATCCCAGTCATGTGCCCCTCCAGGACCCTATATAAGCAGGGCTTCCGCACCCCCTTCACCCCTACTACTTCTCCCCCCCACCACCACTTCTGACCGTCCCTCAACTGCCAACTGAACCTCATCACCTCGACCAGCACTCCCTACTCCAGCAGACTCTTCAAGCAAGCCAATGTGGTCAAAACCAGGGGCCCCGAAGCGCTGAACGCTACAATCAAGCCACAAAGAGCCTCCCAATTCCTCCCATCCCCGGGAGGGAGGGAGGCAGAGAAGGCGAGCTGCGAGAGTCAAGACCAACTTACCTCCAGCCCAACAGAACACTGGCTGCTGTAGCTGTGGCTTTAAGGCTGAGCTGTTCCAGCATGTTGCAGCATGGAATGCTGCAGGCTTAGAGCCAGCACTTAGAGCTGTTGCTTAGGGGTTGCTTGCTTGTTGCACCTCACTTGGGGAGCACCCAATAAACCTTCCTTTCCTGTTTTCCCTGTTGAAGGTCTCCCGAAGTCCTTCATTGGCGCCATCAGCCATAACACCAACCCAGTTCAGTGGGTCCTCAATACCCACGTGGTATCTGGGCAAGGCTCTGACCTCTGCTGGGCCTGAGCTGAGCCCCGACAATTGGGAAAAAAAGAAATTTGGGAATAGTGGTCTTCAATATCAAGTTACCTTGGAGAAATGGTTAGAAATGAAGTATCTTGCTACCCTGCCCTAGAAGATCTGAGTATAAATACTGAGAAAGAAGTTGCATGACCATGTATTTTTAACAAGCTCCCAGAGGAGATGTTTGCACTTTGAATTTTGAGAAGAGTTAGACTTACAGACTTAGCTGGGGAGTGAGCTTGACTCACACCTATCACTGAAATCTAGATTACTGGGATGGTTCACATTGGTTAGTTTTTACTGGTCTATCCCCTTGGGAGGATGGGGGTGGGCGCTGGCCCATCCAGAATGACCTGGGTGAGGTTACTGCTGGTTACCTTCTGATTGGGGTGGCCCCTGTTGGTTTCCAGAAGGAGGAGGGCGATTTTGCTGCTGCTGCTGACCTCCTTGTGGGGGTGGTCTCTGCTGGTTTCCAGGACGGGGAGGGCCTTGCTGCTGGGGGCCTCCTTGTTGGGGTGGTCCCTGTTGGTTTCCAGGACGGGGAGGGCCTTGCTGCTGGGGGCCTCCTTGTTGGGGTGGTCCCCGTTGGTTTCCAGGACGGGGAGGGCCTTGCTGCTGGGGGCCTCCTTGTTGGGGTGGTCTCTGCTGGTTTCCAGGACGGGGAGGGCCTTGCTGCTGGGGGCCTCCTTGT